>PVIH01003605.1:28223-157119 GCA_004025045.1 Sigmodon hispidus
GGGGGGGGGGGGGGGAGATGAGCAATCAGCAATCAGCCTCTTGTAAATGGGCATTGGCAGGAAATAGCCTTTTCAGGTGTGAGCAGGTCAGCAATCTGACCCAGAGCGGAGTCAGGCAGTTGCAAATATAAACACTCAGCTGTTTGCAGACCAGAGTAGATGGAGTGAAAACCGAGCAGTACCCACAAGTTAGGACGAGAACTCCAAGAACCTCCAAATTCAAAGACTCTTGGCATAGGAGAGGACACGTGCTGTCCTGTAGCCACGCCTGGTTTGGCGTTTCAGGAACATTGGTAGGGAAGGGTTGTGCATGGAGCTCAGGTCATAACACGCATTTGCTGTTCTTACAGGAGCCAAACATTAGAGCTCATCCAGAGTGTCTGGAAGCATAGTTAGGTAGGTAGGATTGGGGGAAGGAGGGGAGGGAGAGAGAGAGGATCATGTATACAGTGTGTGTGTGTGTGTTAGCTCAGAAACTGATGGCAGATGGTGTTTTCCTGTATTGATCTCCTTGCTCTTTGAGATAGGGTTTTACTTTGAACTTGGGGTCCACAAACTTGGGTCCACTGTCTGGCCTGTAGCCCCTGGGAGTCTCATGTCTCCACCCTCCCAGCACTCTGATTACAGGCACGTGCCACTATATCTGGCTTTCACTTGAGATCCTGAGATCCAAACCCAGGTCCCCAGGCTTCACAGTAGACACTTTGCCCATGGAGCCACCTCCCCAGCCCTGGAGAGTCCTTTTGGTGGCTGCAGGTGCCTCAACTTGGTCTCCTGCTGCTTTCTGACTGGCACTCCGTAATACACTTATTCCAGAAATCACTTGGCCAGCTGATGCCTCACTGGTGGGCTGCAGGGGTAGGGCCTATGTCTGAATCCACATAAACCTTCACTTCAGGGTGAGTGATGAGCTCCTGACAAGCCCCACAGGGGCGAGAAATCTAGGTGTAGGTCCTGTTCCAAGGCTCCTTAAGGAGACAGCTGGAGAAAGATCAGTGTGTCCGCTGTGTAGGTCCCAGCTCTGGTTCAGAGTTCACTTTGCTCCCAAGGGTTCAGAAGGCTGAGATTTAGGACAGTATTGATTGCTCACAGCAGTTGCACACTTGTAATTTTAGCACTTAGTGGGCTGAGACAAGAGGGTTCTGAGTTGCAGACCAGGACTGGGGCTACATAGCAGGAGCCTCCACTCCGTATTCCAATAGCTGGCTTGATTGGGAGAGCAGGTTAGAAATGAAAGGAAGTATTTCCTGCAAAGGATGTAGCTAAAATCCAAGCCTCGGTTTTGTGTGTATGTGTGTTTTTTTAGTTGAACAACAACTTCTTTGTTTCTGAAGCTGTCAGACAAACTGGCTTTTAGGACAGTTTTAGCACATGGGGTGGACTGCTTGGCAGAGCTAAAGTCTTACATGAACAGGGTCTCATGGATCTGTAAAAGCCACCACAGGTGCCAAACACAGCGGCTTGACCACTGGGAAGAATGGAGACACCAGCGACCAATTAGAGATGATCTCAGCTCTCCTGGACTGGTTACATTCCTTTTCAGTGACAGATGGGTACATCAATTTGAGGATGTCTCCTGTCTCTTTGAGCCTGGAGGCACAAAAAAGCTCTTTTATATGCAAAAGGCAGTTCCTTAATGCGGCCCTGTGGCTTTATATATTCCCTGCAACTCATCTTCAGGCTGCAGGAGTGAAGGTGGAGGGACCTGATGTAGGAACAGAAAGAAATGGAGGCCTTGGGAGGGTCTGAAAAAAGACTCTACCAAAGAGAAGTTAAAATGAACGAATGATGTAAGTTTATGAAAGCAAAGGCACCCATCCAAATGATAAAGGCTTCGGTAAGCGGGAAGCCTCAGGACCTGCCTGTGGTAGTCTCCACAGCCAGAGAACATTGGCCCCAGCCAGGTAGGACCTTCCTCATCCCCTCCTGATCTCCCCCCACGCATCCTCCTGTTGATGTGACTGCTTCAAGTTAGGTTTGAGCTAGGGGGTTAATCAGACCACATTTACCCACAGTCTTACAGATTCTAGCAGACACCTTGCTGGGAACATGTCTGTGAGTCTGTGGCAGATCACATGGTGCCTCTGGGCTTCAGGAAAAAAATACCAAATCCCAGAGGTGAGATGGCTTTCTCTATTTCTGTTTTGGGTATTTCTCCTTATAGTTGGCAGCCTGAGTTGGCACACTTCCTAGGTGTCTGGATGAATGACAGGTGCCCTAGGAACTGAGGGAACTCATACATCAAGATGCTGAGGCATATCCCCTGCCCATCCAGTGAAGGCACCTGCGATGCTTTCCCACACACCTCTCCTTCATCTTCTACAGTCATTCACTTTCCCACAGTGCAAGATGCCCCTCCCTGCAACGCCTTAAAGTAGATGTCTTTGCTTTTCCTGGTGGTCTGAAATTTCCTCTCCACGCCCAGCCCATCTACCTTCTCTAGCTTAAATGCATCTTGCAGCCTTAAGGAACAATCCCTGTCTCAGGGGCCTCTATCATGTCTGAGACCTTTCAGTGTATAGCTGCATTCATTTTCAAAATCTTTCATTAGTGCTTGGCATCTCCTTTCTTGCCTCCTTTTGCCTTAAATAGATATTTTCTAAAAAGCTATTTTAACTTGGCTAATGAGAGAGAGAGAGAGAGAGAGAGAGAGAGAGAGAGAGAGAGAGGAATAGATAGATCACATTTAGGGGTCATTTTTCCTTTCACTATGGGTTCTGAAGCTTGAACTCAGGTCATGAGCCCAAATGAGCCCTCCTGTTGGCACAAAGATTTTTTTTTAAAATATATTTTAAATTTTTTTTTTTTTTAAAAGCTCTATTTATTTATTTGTTTGTTTGTTTGCCTTGGTGTTTGCCTGGAACTGGAGACAGTTGTTAGCTGCCATGTGGGTGCTGGGAATCGAACCCGGGTCCTCTGGAAGAGCAGATGGTGCTCTTAGCCGCTGAGCCATCTCTCCAGCCCCATATTTTAAATTTTTATTTGCATGTTTTTTGAGGCTTATATATACACCATAACACCAAATTTATGCTAACTCAATTCTAAAAAGATAAAGAAACATATTGCTCCCCTTCAGCCCTCTGTGTGTGTACTATTATCATTATACACATTATAGGCATACTTTTTACAAACCCTGTAATATATTGATATAAAGGTTACTTTATTTGATCTAGATCTTTCAAAGAAGTTAGGAGACAAAAACAGAGCACACGGAGGGCTTTCTCCCAGCTGATTGTTGCCATTTGCGGTTTCTTCCCTGACGTAGGCGTGAGCTCCTCACTCTCATTTCCTCCTCCCGGTCGGCTCCCTTCCTCTCTATTGTCATTGTCAAGTGTTTTGCTGCAGTCTTCCTTTACCTGCTCTTACTGTGCTCAGCCATGGCTTGAAAACATTGCAAGGGAAGTTCCAGGAAAATAAATCACAGGTTCCCAAATAGCCACCATCCTGAGTAGTGTGATGAAGTTAGTTCCATGCTGCCCCTGCTATGTCTTCTGTAGGATGTGAGTCATCCCCTTGTTCAGCAGCCCTCATTGTGTGCCTCTGGCTCTAGTCCCTGAGAAGTTTTCGGATCCCTTGGCATAGTAAGAGTATGACACAGGCAGGCAGACACATCAGAAAGAAACCGTGAAGCACTCCATGTAAGCATGAACCTGCACCATCCCAAGAAGAGAACAGTACAATATTCCGAGAGGAGAGAATAGTCACATAAGTTTTATAGTATTTTTATAGTGGTTCTTGGTTTATTATTACTATTGTTACTCTGTTACTGTGCTTAATTTATAAACTCAGCTTCCTTTATTATTGGCATGTGTGTATGGAAGAAGTCATCCCATGTATATGGCTGGACGCTGTCTCCAATTCTTTGTTTCCACTGTAGAACTTTTGAAAGTTGACTGATAACCTCAATCACTACAAGGGTTAACAATGCAATCTCTCAAATACTATTTTTTGCATGTTTTACATTAGCAAAGAGAAAAAATAAGAAGGCATTTTGTTGGACTGTACTTCATATATCCTAGGGGAGTACCTTTCATGGAGTGCTTTGATTCTTCCTATGTATTTAAATGATTTTCTGGTGGGGTTGGGGAAATGTCAGTGGTGAAGAGCATGTATGAATCTTGCAGAGGTCTGGAGTTCAGTTCCCAGCACTGTGCTGGACATTTCACAACTGCCTGTAACTTTATCTCTGGGGGATCTAATCCACCCCCCTGGCTTCTGCAGGTGCTTGCATGAACTTGCACACACCATACCCCATATACACATAATTGAAAAAGACAGCAGGTGAAGATATTTCATATTCTTTGCCCATGCTGGCCTTGAACTCTAAAATTTTTTATGTGCATGAATGTTTGGTCTGCATATATGCATGTGTGATGTATAAGTCTAATTAATCTTATCAATAGAAACCAGGAGAAAGATATGGGGTAAAAGTTGAAAGATCAGAGAATCAAGGGAGCAGACACAGGCACTTCTCATCTTTCAGGATCCTCTAA
Organism: Sigmodon hispidus; assembly: GCA_004025045.1. Taxonomy (NCBI): domain Eukaryota; kingdom Metazoa; phylum Chordata; class Mammalia; order Rodentia; family Cricetidae; genus Sigmodon; species Sigmodon hispidus. The sequence continues at coordinate 32,717 of PVIH01003605.1, forward strand.
CCAAAAGTGTTGAGATCCTGTCTCTGCTCCACTCACTTCCTCTCTCCACTCAACCTTGTCACTTCCTGTCTTCACTCTGTACAGATCTCCAGACCTCTGTGGCCAACTAGTGGCTAGTTCCGCCTTCTGATCTCCAGGAAAATTGTATTTGCCAGAACAGAAACAAAATATCACACACTTGCTACTTTTTGTCTAAATAAAAAACAAAGGCTTTAAATAATATAGAAAAATCATATTCAATAAGTACAATAACTACATACAAATATATAAGGCAATAATTACATTAACAATGTCTAGTGTACTAGCATTTGACAAATTCAGAGAAAATACTCCCTTATATATTCTATCTTGGTGAGTCCATAGTGTTGTAGCTAATTTAAACTTCCTATCTTAGTGTTTATTTGTAAACTAAAACTATCTTTTTTTATGTTTCTCAACCTTATTTTCACCTTATACCTCTTTTGTGAGTGTCTTTTCTGAATTTGTTAAAAAGGAAAACTAATGATAACCATCTAGTCTTCAACTCCATCAGAGATCTGAGAAGGATATACTATTAACTGAATAAGTAAGAAGTTTAGAGCAATTTCCAAAAGTAAGAAATGACAGAGTAGCTGGCTGCCTGGACAATCACCTGATGTTCCTCTGTAACATTGGGGAAATTATTTTTGGCCTACAGGCTTAGAATATTTGACAGACTTATTTGTGAAGCATGACTTTTGAAGGACTGTCCTGCCTTGTCTTAGAAAAGTTCTATGGTCACTTTCTTTTGTGTCATGCTTGTTCAATTTGGACAACATACTGTCAACAGTTGAGGCAAGGGCAGTTTCTTGCCCAGTGGCTAACTTTTGCCACAAAGAAGGTCAACTCCATATGGAGTTTCTTCGATGCCCATCATCTTCTCTGAAGTAGATTAGTGCTGCCAAGAGCAGACATGTCTCATTGTCATAAAAAACCCCTTAAGTTATTAAATTGTCTTAAATGCTATATTCTGTAGATCTTTGAAGTATTTGAAGACCACTTGTATATCTAAAATATATTTCTGTTTGACTATGTAAACATACCTAACCTGACTACAGGTTTGGCTGTAATAGGTGACTATCTACTAACCGGCATTTCTTTATTATCCTAAATAGTTTATAATAATAACTTTCAAGGACTAAAACTTTACATTATATTGTTAAATGAGTCATATAGGTTCAATACCTTGAACAAAAGTAGTAACATACAGTATATTCTAACAAAAATAATCTTAAATTTGTATCAATATATAAAAATCCATATCATGTAAAATATTCAAAACTAGTAGTTTATTTTTTGGTTTAAAAGTAGATTTAATAATGTACCCTTATATCTTATCATATCTATAACATATATATATATAGTATAAGAAAAATAACCTTAAATTAGTGTCAATATATAAAAGTTCAAGCCAATGTAAAATATTTAAAACTAGTAGTTGCTTTTTTGCTTTTTAAAAAGTAGACCCAATACCCTTTTATCCTATTTCTATATCCCCCCTTTTCTTTTTAGAACAAGATCTCTGAATCTAATCTCCTTTGTTAAACCTTTTTTCTGACCATTATCAGTAACAACTTCTAACCAACCCCCCTAAACAATGACAAATATTCATAACACCCTGAGTGACCAAAAAATGCCCACTCCACCTCTTGGAAATGTGGGTGTTATGTTCTTAAAATTACTTCCTGTTGTCTTGGGGGAAGGACTATGGTGTCTTTAGGGGACACTGCAGAAAATTTTTGGAATAATTCTCAAAACTGGGAGAACTAGCTATATCATTTATTATCTAATCTCTGTATAATGGGAAAGAGCAGGGCTTGTCTCAAGCCCTGGCTTGAGTAGTCTGTGAGGCTGGATCATTTCAGCTAGCTGCCTTGAAATTGTCTTGAGCAATTTGTAGTTCAAAGCCAATATTTAGGTAGTGTTTGTCAGCTTAATGGCATTGCAAATTCTAGCTGGAATCATCACTGTGGGGTCCCATGCTCCTTTTGAAGACTTCAAAGGTCTTGGTTAAATGTTTTTCTGATTTTGTCAGATACAACTAGACTGGGTATTGTAATTATTATTGTTGTTACAATTGATAACTTTTTGTTGTATATAATATTACTATGTTAAAGTTAAACCTTCCTTTTAAATTAGACAAAAAGGAGGAATGCTGTGGAATAATCTTGTACACTATAAAGATTTGTCATCCTAATTGGTTTGATAAAATGCCGATTGGCCAGTAGCCAGGCAGGAAATATAAGAGGGACAACCAAATTAAGATTGATGGGAAGGAGACAGAGTCAGCCTCTGAGGAAGCAGGGCCTGTAGAAGATGAGGTAATAAGCCATGAGCCATATGGCAAAGCACAAATAGAAATATGAGTTAATTTAAATGTAAGAGCTAGCTAATAACAAGCCTGAGCTATTTGGCTAAGCATTTGTAATTAATAGAAGCCTTTGTGTAGTAATTTGGGAAGTAGCAGTTTTGAGTGTTTGGGAGTTGCTATTGGGATAGAAACTTCCATTTACACATGTGCATCACACATATGGGTGCCCATTAGATTTCTTGGAACTGGAGTGACAGATGGTTATGAGCCACCATATGGGTGCTGGGAAGTGAACCTAGTTTCTTTGCAAAACCAACAACTGCTCTTAGATGCTGAGCCATCTTTTCAGCTCCTGGCATTGGATTCTCAGTTTTCCCACCTCAGGTTCTTAGTACTAGCCTGGCAGATGTGCTCCTCTACACCTGGTTCAGCTTCATTTTTGAAAAATGATTTTGCTCTGTAAAAGATTCTTACCAATTTCCCTTGGACTTTGAACATACCATCTCACTGCCTTCTACCTGGATTGTTTCTGAAGCGAACTCAACACTGTTGATTTTGTTGGCTATTTCTTTGTCTGGACAAGTCACTTTTCAGCCTGTCACCTTCATTTTTATTTGCCATCACTCCTTTGTCTTTCACTATTTTGGTTATGCAGGTCTCTTAGCTTTTATTTTGGTTGGAGCCTTGAGTTTTTTTTTTTTTAAATACAGAGTCTGAATGATCAGCCACAGCTGGTCTAGAACTTACTACATAGACCAGGATGGCCTTGAATCACAGAGATTCACTTGCCTCTGCCTCTCCAGTGCTGAAGTCAAAGATGTGCACCAAAATGCTTCGTTGAAGTCTTAGTTTTTTTTAAAAAATGTGTACAAATAAATACTTTTATTAAATTTGGAAACTATTAGCTATTACTTCTTTAAATAACTTTTTTGTTTAATAAACTTTTTATTATATTGATGTTGCCTGATTACAAAGACACACAAAATTAATTTTCCAATTAGAAATGGCAAGTAAATAATATGAAGAATATTCATAAAAATTGGAATACACAAAGATTTCAAATTTCTATATTCTTGTGTCATTAATATTATTTATGGGGGGTTTTCTATTGCCCTTGTTTCAGACAAGAAATTCAAGAATGATTCAATGACTCAATGCAACATAAAGGAAGGCATTGCTGACTTTCTCTTTGGAGCACACAGTATTCCTGCTGCAGAGGTTTGGGATGGTGAGCAGCCAGTGGACATCCCCTAGTATAGTTTTGCTTATGTAAGAAATGAGCTTTAACTGTGCAGAACCACTAGGAATTCAGAGTTTGGTAATGCTTCAATAATCTACCTTGTGTAAACATTCACTATCTGCTTTATCATGGAGCATGTTAATAAAGGCAGGAGTCCTGCAAACAGCATCCATGTTCACTGACTTTTGTGAGTAGTTCATAAGATGGCCAAAAGGGATTTGTAGGTTTTGGGAGTAGGGAATCTTGAAATATGAGGAACTTGGGATTCTGAGGTAGCCCTCAAAACAGGACTTTGGGAAGAAAATACTTTCTGCTTTAGCTAATGTCAGGATGTCTTCTTCCTAAGTTACCTTTTACAATTCTGAATTGTAAGATAGACACAGAAAAAAGTACACCAAGCATAAACGCTGTTAAATGACACTTCACTGTATCAACAGACCTGCAAAACTCAATGAGTCATGGGGACATTGCGTGAAGCACGGCAACCTCTCTAGTGTTGTGGTTTCTTCTTTACTCTTTTAGGGGGGCTCACCACACAGCTCCTAAACAAATCACACAGAGAGGCTTGTTATTAATTATAAATGCCTGGCCTCCTTAGGTTGGCTTATTTCTAGCCAGCCCCCACCCCTTTTTTTTAACCTTAAGTTATCCTGTCGTCTACCTTTTGCCCCTGGGCTTTTCCTTTTTCTTTCTTCTGTAATCTTACTCTCACCCCTACTCCGTGGCTGGCTCTGATGTCCTCCTCCACCCCTCTTGTTGTTCTTCTCCTCCCAGATTTTTCCTGCTTATACTTCCTGCGTGCTAGCCTCCCCTATTTCTCTTCCTGTTTTCTATTGGCCATTCAGCTCTTTACTAGAACATCAGGTGTTTTGGACAGGCAAAGTAACTCAGCTTCACACAACAGAAGCGAAAGTAACACATCGTTAGATCGTTGAACAAATACTCCGCAGCATAAACAAAAGCAACACACCTTAAAATAATATTCTACAACGTCAAGGTTCTCTGGGCGTCGGCCGCTCAGCTCTGCCTTGGGATGCTTCCGAAGAGTAAGAGAGGGCAAGACCAGAGAGCAAGAGGAAAGCTAGAGAACACGGCCACAGATGAGGTGAGCTCTGGTCTGATGGAAGTCAACAGAGCAAAACTGAATCTGAGTTTGTCCCGACGTGAAGCATAGGGACCAGGCTTCTGTGGTCAGCAGGCACCAGTCGAGGTCTTGATTCTTCGAGAAGGGGAACACAGCTTCCCAGGTAATAGGCTCTCATTTGGCCTAGTACTGGGGCAAGACTGTGAAGTGCAGACAGATAGACGCCTGGTGCAGTGGGCGGGAGGAAGATGTGCTGGTTAGCTCCCTCAGACTGGCAGGTAAGTCTGTGGAAGGGATGTGCCAGCCCGTGCAGTTAGCCCTGGTGGTATAAGAAAGCTGGCTGAGCAAGCCACAGTAAGTAGCGTTCCTCTAAGGTTTCTGCCTCAGTTCCTGCCTCCCAGTTCCTTCCTTGTCTGGCCCCTATGGTGGATTGTAACCTGGATGCCAAATAAAGTCCTTTCCCCTGCTCTGAGTTGCTTTCTTGATGGTGTTTTATCACAACAGTACCAAGCAATCTGGAACAGAAGGATAGCCATGTGCTGAAAAATGCCCCGAGGAGCACACCAACAGCCTCTGCCATTCGGCTTGATTCCCACAGACACCAGTGGTGCAGGCTTCCTAACACCTTGGCTACATTTACCCATTGTGGAACTAAGTCGGACCAGGCTTATATTCTTATATGTAAACCTTATGCTTCTGCATTTCAGCCATCTTTGATAGACTCTGCTTGTTTTCCTATGTGGGATTTTATGAATAGCACCCTCCCCCCACAAGACATTTGTGTTGATTATGTGACCAGATGCAGTTGCTGAATTATAGAGCTTTCTGAAAATTTTTTTTTTTCAGATTTGTTCTTATCTGTCTTTCATCCAGACTAACAGAAGGATTCTGGGCAGATACTAAACTAGTTTTTATTTATTTATTTATTTACTTATTTTTATGTGAACTGGTGTTTTGCCTGCATATATAACTGTGTAAGGGTGTCAGATCCTGGAATTACAGACAGTTGTTAGCTTCTGTGTGGATGCTGGGAATTGAACTCAGGTCCTCCAGAAGAACAGTCAGTGCTCTTAACCACTGAGCCATCTCCAGCCCCTAAACTAGTTTTTGTCAGGTTCGTGCAATATGCTTTTTGCTTCCAGGTCTAATGTTCTAAGACTTCTCTCTTCCAGCAAACTCGCAACCCAGTTACTCTGTGTTGGCTGCAGGTGTCCAAGTGGGATGCTTCCAGAATGCACCTGATCCTGGGTTCAGCCCTCAGCATGGTTTTAGAGACTAGATGTATATGATGGAGGTGTTGTCTCTGGTCTGGCCCTCTTGGTGAATGGATTATTTGTCCCAGAGAAGAATGAGATGTTTTTAGTCTGGAAGTTATTTTCTAAAAAGTGGGATATCTTTATGTTAAAGATCTCTGTCATCGGGTGGAGAGAATCAGGGCGATAGTCTATGAGAAGAGAAACTCTGGGGGGAAGTCAGTGTCCAGTGGACAGTGCACACATACTTTGCCTGTCCAGAGAACACATGAGAAGTTGCTTCGCTCACCCACCCCTAAAGCTGCAGCTGAACCCAGCTGATAACATTGCAATGAGTTTCAGCAATATTGTAATTTCATGATTGTTGTGATTTATTTTTAATATATATTTTAAACTTAAAATATAATTATATCACCTCCCTCTTCCCTTCCTTCCTTCCAACCTCTCTCATGACCCCTTCTTCGCAAACTGATGGTCTCTGTGTTTATCATTGTTATGCACACACACACACACACACACACACACACAGAGTCATTGTTGTGGTTTGTTTTGGTGGCTCACAGAGGAAGATGATGCAGGAGACTAGATGATGGCAGATGATGGCATTCATGACCCCTGACCTCCCGTTTTGATGGAACAGGAAGTAAAACTCTTCAACTATTTTTTCTGCAAGTTGACCTATTTCTTTCCCTTCTGACCCCCCACGTGTGTGTTTATAGATGTGTATAATGTGTGCCACACTTCCTGGGTCTGTTTTGTTTTCTTTCTGGTCTTCAGATTTCGTGTAAATTGTATGGACCCATTTTAAATTTGCTGATTTTTTATCTCCATCAGCTCACAGTGCTGAGCCGGCCCTCTAGAATTCACTTGGCTGTTCACAATAGGACTTGTGTACAATTTCTGTGTCTTCAGTGATGGTTTATGTTTATTCTATTAATTGTTGAATACTCTCTTAGTTCTTGAAAAATAGATCGCTTTGATTTTATTTATTTGTGTGTGTGCATGCATGTGCATGTGTGGATGTGTATGTGTTCATGTGCATGTGCATGCATGTGCATTGTGCATGTGCATGCATGTGCATGTGTGCATGTGTATGTGTGAATGTGTGCGTGTGCATGTGTATGTGTGAGTGTGCATGTGCATGTGTGCATGTGCATGCATGTGTATGTGTGCATGCATGTGCATGTGTGCATGTGTATGTGTGAATGTGTGCATGTGTGAATGTGTGCATGTGCATGTGTGTATGTGTGCATGTGCATGTGAATGTGTGCATGTGTATGTGTGAGTGTGCATGGGCATGTGTGCACGTGTGCACGTATATGTGTTTATGAGTGTACAAAGGTGGTGGCCAGAAGTTGCAGTCTGATACCTTTCTCTTTCAATTCTCTATTTTTGTGAGACAGGGTCTCTGATGGAGCCTGGAGCTCACCACTTAGGCTAGATTGGATGGCATGAAAGCCCAGAATCTTCCTGTTTGCACCCCAACCCCAGCATGTGGATTATTGGTCTGTGATGCTGTGTCTGGGTTTTTCATGTGAGTGGTGGGGTTTGAACTCACGTTCTCATGCTTGCCCCGCTGGATAGATCTTTACCCATCGAGTCACCTGCTCAGCCCCATGATTGTATTTATAGTAGCTTTTTGAAGTGTTTGCTGAGTTCGACATCTGGGGCCTCCCAAGGGCAAAGCAGGTGTGCCTGTCTCTTTCTTCTCCCAGTGCATGTTTTTCTGTTTCCTCTTGTTTCACATCTGTTTTGTGAAAAAACAAAACAAAAAACTGGACATTTTAGGTAATGTAACAACTCTAAATAATGAACTGTGTTGTTTGATATGCCCGTGTGACTTCCTCCATATCCTGTGAAATGTGAGGTCTCTGGGTTTACTCTTCACAAGACATGGCCTTGGGTCCCCTCCCCTCTCTTCCCTAGGCTGACAATGGTTTTAGCTGGGTTCTCTCTGACTGTTTCCCTGATGTTATACTTACATTTCTATTGTTGTCATGAGACACTGTGATCAAGAAAATTCATAGAAGGAAAAGTGTATTTAGGGCTCTTGGTTTCGGAGGGCGAGTCTCTGACCACATGTCTGGAAGCATGGCAGCAGGAAGGCATGGTGCTGGGGTAGTAGCTGAGAGCTCACACGAGGGCATTAGAGCAGACTCTGGCTTTATAATATCACTTAAAATGTGCTCTTCCTCCCTCCTCTCCTCTCTCCTCCCTTCTTCCCTTTCTTTTGTCTGTCTGTTCTTTCCTGAACAACCTTGTACCCTAGGCTGGCCTGAAACTTGCTGTGTAACCAAGGATGATCTTGAATGTCTAGTCCTCCGGAGACCTTTCTTGCAGCTCAGAGAAGGCTTCTCTTGGAGTCATTCCCAGGAGCAGGATTTCTGGATTGCTGGGCATGTGTATCCTTAATTTGATGGATGCTACCCTGCTGCTTTCAGAGAGCAGGAGGTTCCTTCTTCACATCTTAGCCCATACTTGGTATTATATATCTTTCTGCTTTTTGTGTTGACCCTTTTAGGTCTAAGTGATATTTCACTCTAAAATGTAGACTTTATCAGTAGTACCTGTGAGCATGTCCTCACAGCTGTTACTATATTGGCTGCATTTTCTGTGGTAGTCTGTCTATAAACCTCCACCTGTTGGCATCTTTGACTCTCGCTTGATGTGATCTGCAGAGCGTTATGATTGGCCTGACTGGGGTAGTGGAGAATGAAGAAACATCAGTCACAGTCACAGAAAGGCTGTGATCTGGTGGGCTATGCACTCTGATAGAGTCACACCAGTGAGCAGCTCAAAACCTCAGCTCATTTATTATATACACCCTAGTGAGGCGGTGTGTTAGCTATCAGCAGAGGTCTCTGTAGAGGAGATGTCTCAGGACACAATCACCCCAGAGGAGGAAGTCTCTGAGCCTGACCCAGGGAAAGCTTTGCTATTCTCATGGGTCTGTGTTGTAGAATATTATTTGAAGGTGTGTTACTTTTGTTTGTGTTGTATTTGTTTATCTCTGTGAAGCTGTGTTACTGTGCCTGTCTAAAACACCTTATGATCTAATAAAGAGCTGAATGGCCAACAGCGAGGCAGGAGAAAGGCTGGGCGGGGCTGGCAGGCAGAGAGAATAAACAAGAAGGAGAAATCCGGGAGAAAAGAAGTAGCCAGAGAAGGAGGAAAACTCAAGGGGCAGTCACCCAGCTACACAGCCAGCAATAGAGTAAGGAAGAAAGATATACAGAAATAAAAAAAAGGATAAAAGCCCAAATGCAAAAGGTAGTTTGGGCTAACTTAAGAAAAGCTAGCTAGAAAGGAGCCAAGCTAAGGCCAGGCATGTATAAATAAGAATAAATCCCTGGAATGATTTGTTTGGGATCTGGGTGGTGGGCCCCCCCAAAAGAGCAAAATCAACCAACAACAGGTCTGAGCTACTGGGGTCCTTCACATGGCTGTGCTCATGTCAACAATATACATTCACTCAGGACTTCTGCTCCTCAGATTCATTCATGGCAAGAATTCCTACTATGCTCCAGGTAGCCTGGGTTCTATTCTCTTGTCAGTTTCTTTCTTTCTTAACCCCTGAGCCATCTCTCCAGCCCCTCTCTTGCCAATTTTCATGTGATGGTTTAAAGAAAGGATTTCCCCTGTTAGGTCAGATATTTAGGCACTGTGCCCACAGGTGGTAGTGCTGTTTGGGAAGGTTATGGTGTTTCTAGGATTCAGAACCTTGACGGAGGAAGGTTCCCTGTGGGCAGGGTTAGAGCATTCATGGCCTTGCGTCAGTTCCGGTTAGCTTTTTCTGCTTCCTATGTGCTGCTAACATGATGTTTCCTGCTTCTGTTGTCATGGCTTCCCTGCCAGTATGGACAGCTGGCCCTTTGGACCATAAAACAAAATAGACTCTTCTTTAAGTTGCTTTTGGTCATGGTGTCTTGACACAGCAACAGAAAAGTAGCTAACAGAGGCTGTTACCTGTTCACTTGCAAAGGATGCTCTTCACTGAACTGCAGCTCTTAATTTGGGTATCATCAGCTTTATGAGTCCTTCCCTTCCTGGTGTGTGACCTCCCCTAATGTCAGGTGCTTGCTGCTCAGATCATTGCAAACTACCACAGAAGAGCTCTAGGCGGATCCTGGTGTTAGGCACTTACTTTGAGTTATCACTCTCTGTTTTGCAATTTCATCTCATGATGAAGGTACAGAGCACAGAGGAGCACAGAGGGGCACAGAGGGGCACAGAGTGGTTTACCAATAAGTCTCATAGTTCCTTCATATTGCCCGTAGGTGAGAACATTGCTCCATTGTGAGACCTCCTTATACTGCCTGGTGATGTCCTCCACTCCCCTTCTCGGCCCTGTTCGGGGTTGCCTTCCCTTGGCTCCTTTTGGTGTTGGGCAGGCCTATTTGGGCTGATGGATGTGGTCTCAGGAGATAGCTGAAGCTGGGGCTCAATGTGCTGAGGTCATCTTCTCACTGGTAGGTGTTACAGGCTGTGTGATGTTCCCATGCAACTCACACATAAAAGCCTAATCCCCAGTTCCTCAGAATATAGTTACAAGCAGAGATGAGACATCTGGAGAGACAATTAGATTAAAATGAGGTTCTTTAGGTGGATCTAGATCTTGTATGATTAGTGTCTTCATGAGGGGAGCACTCACAGACGACTAGTGTCTTCATCAGGGAGAGCACTCACAGACTTGACTAGTGTCTTCATCAGGGGGAGCACTCACAGCCTTGACTAGTGTCTTCATCAGGGGGAGCACTCACAGACTTGACTAATGGCTTCCTAAGGTGGGAGCACTCACAGACGACTAGTGTCTTCATCAGGGAGAGCACTCACAGACTTGACTAATGGCTTCCTAAGGTGGGAGCACTCACAGACTTGACTAGTGTCTTCATCAGGGAGAGCACTCACACTTACAAAGAGGACAGACCATGTGAAATCACAGGAAGAAGATGGTTTCTATAGGGTGGGGAAAGAGGCCCGAGGAGAAACCAATTCAGCCTACAACTTGATCTGAACTTTTCTAGTACCCAGCACTGTAAGATGGTTAATTTCTACTGTTTAGTCACCAAGTCCACGTAGTACAGAAGGTCCCCAAAACTAATCCATGGCTTAGTTTTGAATTGTTTTTTTTTTTCATTATTAGCACAGGACAAGATCAGCTCCCAGTGGCACACAAATCCGCTCCCAATGAAAACTATAAAAAAGAGTGTCTGTTTCTATGTGGGCAAGGGTGTCTAAGAGAATTCTGGAATTTCTTCTGTACCATTTCTGTGGAGTCTCAGTTTCTTTGAAAAATTTGCAGACAATCAAAGGCCCTTTAATGATAAATCAGGGACTTAAATCCCACTAAGTGTCTTGGAAATTACATTTAGGTTGATCTTGAGAGCCACATTCTTGCTGCTGACACCAGAGCTCTCAGAAGTGGTTGTGGACCGCCCATGTCAGCAGCAGTATGACATCTACAAGAGCTGATTAAAGTTGAAGATGTCAGGTATAATTCACCCCAGTTCAATGTGATTATATCCTCATAACCCTAAGCATTAAACATCTCTTAAAATGATGGTTCATAGTCAGAATAGGAGGTTTTAGACATTTAAAGCAAATGAGATTCACAGAAGACAAACATGAACTCTCTTTGTATGTTATATTTTACATGCTACATTAAAAAAGATGGCAATTTTTTAAATATAAAAAAATCAAATAAGTTAATGGGTGAACCATTGAACTGATTAGTTTTTATGATCTTTGTATAATTTACCTTGTGTTTTAGGAGTACTAGTGACATCCTTTGAATCATGTTAAAGATCTTAATTTAGAAAAGGGTTCTCTTCAAGCTTTTCTCTTTTAACTCCTGACTGCATGAAATTGCATCTCCCTACTTCTTATTCCGTAGCTTAGCAACAGCCTCTAAATTCATGGTTGGCTGGAGGTGGGTCCAGTTCTGTTTGTTCCCATCTGAGATGGAGTTGATCCCATTGGCAGCATTACTGATGGCTTTGAGAGAATGCCATGAAGCTTTAGAAACCATTTTCCCAAAGTCCTTCCTTAGGATCTGTATGTAAGTACCCACTAGGACTTGTTAATCGATAAAACCAGATAAAAATCTTTGAACATGAAGAGCTTTATTGACTTCAGAGGAAGATAGGCATCTCTCAATTGAGCAATGTCCACTGACTGGCTGGTAGCTAAGGACCAGACTCAAAGATGATCATTTCCATCCACCGTTGTCACTTGGAAAAGGTAACAATTCCTGCAATGACACCAGGGTGCAAGTATTTCCACAAACATCCCTTGCATGGCATCCACAAGAGTCCTTAGCCTCATGTTGAGTAAACTGTGTCCTGGGAGGGTAGTGGATGCCAAGTAAACTTATACAAGGATTTTGACCATCAGGCCCATCTCCCCAGCACATGACCTTCCTTCTGTAAAACCAGAAGCCAGCTCCTTCTAGGCTAGAGTTATGTCTTCCTTCTGAGTCTGGGCCTGTCAGGGCCAAGGTTGGCACTCCCTGTCTACCATGATCTCTTTAGGAGTCTCAATCACTTCCTTGGAATCCCTGGTGAGCAGGTGTTGTCATTCAGTTTAACTCAGGAGTGAGAAACAGGGCAGGATGACAAGACAGCCAAGTTGGAGGTTTCTGACAAAAAGGCAGCCTGTTGGTCACGCTCCCAGGCCATGAGGCACAGTGACAGCCCTTTCTGTCCCTCTGGCAACGATGAACATTGCCTTAGGAAGGTGATGTGATTCAGGATGGCAGCATCAAAGTAACTCCCACTGCTACCAAATATCATGCTTTACTTCCCACACTTTTTCTGAACTCTGGTCGGGACACCATAAGCTGGCATGCCTACGCAGAGAACACCAGCCCTTCAAGCCTGAATCATGCCAGTCATATGTTACCCCGCCTCCTCATTTCCTCATGGAAAGCTCACTCCTAAACCCGGGCCTTGCTCTCCCGACCTGCTTTGCTCAGGCTCCACCAGGCAGTGCATATGCTTAGATTTCCCCGCACAGGGTTCTTGGAGGCCTGCTACATGTTTTCCTTTCTGCAAGGGTGTTTCATCTAAGGTGTTTGATTCCATCTTCAAAATATCCCTGGAATCCAATGGCAGCCGTCACCTCCACGGACACGTCTCTGGCCCAGCCTGCTTTCTCTGCTTCTGAGAGCCAGGTTGCCTTTCAGTGGCCACCCATCCCATTCTGAATGAATGCCCTGCTGGCTTGCACCTATATTCCAGCCGCATGGCATGGTCTACCACCCGATGTTTGTTGACCAGCTTAGGTTCTCTCTACCTCAGGCCCTTGCTACTCCCTCTTGTTGCAGACAGACTCTGGTTACTGTTCAGATGGCTTATGTGGATGGGGCCTTCCCCAGGGTCTCTCTTGTCACAACCATCCCACTCTGAGACTCTGTGACATCTTTTTTTTTTTTTTTTTTTTTTTTTTTTTTTTTTTTTTTTTTTTTTTTTTTTTTTTTTTTTTTTTTTTTTTTTTTTTTTTTTTTTAAATTCCTCTCCCATACATTACATCCGACTGCAGTTTCCCCTCCCTCTACCCATCCCAGGCTTCGCCCACCCTTCCACTCCCCCAGACCCGCTGCTCCTGTTTCCTTTCAGGAAAGAGCAAACTTTCCAGGAATATCAACTGAACATAGCATAAAAAGCTACAATAAGACTAGGCACAAACCTTTGTACAGGCAACCCAGTGGGGAGGAAAAGGGTCCCAAGCAGAGGCAGGAGTCAGAGACAGCCCCACCCCTACTGTTCGGAGTCCCGCAAGAACACCAAGCTGCACACTCATAATACATGTGCAGGAGACCTAGCTCAGACTCATGCAGGCTCTGTGATTGTCATGATTGATGCTTCAGTCTCCGTGAGCATCTAGGAGCCCTGATTCTGTGGGCCATGTTCTTGTGGAGTCCTTGACTCCTCCGGCTCCTTCAATCCTCCCCGCATCTGCCTCCATCGGTTGCTGGATGATGACTCTGATCTTTGAGTATAGCAGAATATCATTAGGAATCATTTCATTGAATTTTTTTCCAGTCGTGTTTGGTTCTATCCTAGATTATTCAGTCTCTAGTTTCTGAACATCCAGACAGTGTCAGGAGTGGGCTCCCTCTTGTGGTACCAGCTTCAGGTTGGACCAGTCATTGGCTGGCAGCCCCACAAGTCTGCACCACTACTTAGCCTCTCTGGATCTGTAGATTGCAGCATAGTTATCCTTTCCTTTATAGCTAATATCCACTTAAAAGTGAGTATATACTGTGTTTGTCTTTTTGGGTCTGGGTTACCTCACTCAGGATAATTTATTTTACTTTCATCCATTTGCCTGGTTGTTTTTAAATAGCTGAACAAGAAGAAAAAAAAAAGGGAAAATGTAGTAGGATTATGTTGTTACATTAATTGTCTCACCTACTAGTTTAATAAAACTGCTGATTGGCCAAAGGCAGACAGGAAGTGTGGGCGGGGCTACCAGATTATGAAAACTCTGGGAACAGGAAGAGCAAAGCAGAGATGCCAGAGAACTGCCAGTGAGATGAGATGTTGCAAAGATGCCAGGAGATGCAGAGGAAATAAGTTGAAATGCTGCTGAGAAAAGGTACTGAACTGCATGGCTGAATAAAAATCATGGGTTGAGTTAAGATGAAGGAGTTAGCAAGTTATATGCCTGGGTCCTAGGTCAATCAGTGTAAAATTAATGTAAGCGTTTGTGTGTTTCTGTGGGACTGCCGGACTGCCAGACTGCCAGTCAACCCTCTGGTCTAGGCCTGAAAGTCCGAACCAAAAACCTAATAAAACAGTAATCCTTTGTGTAAATGCTGAACATTAAAAAATTTATTTTTTAAATTGAGGGACATCTAGGTTATTTTCAGTTTCTTGCTATTATGAATTAAGCTGCTCAGAGCACAGTTGAGCAAGTGTCCTTGCTGTAGGCTACAGTCCCCTTTAGGTATATGCCCAAAAATGTTATAGCTGGGTCTTGAGGTAGATAGATCCTCAATTTTCTAAGAAGCCATCATATGGATTTCCAAAGTGGATGTACAAGTTTTCACTACTATCAGCAATAAAGGAGTTTTCCTTTCACTCTACATCCTCTCGAGCATGAGCTGGTACTTGTATTTTTGAGCTTAGTTGTTCTGACAGGTATAAAATCAAATCTCAGATTAAAAGTCTGATGCTCTACCGACTGAGCTATCCAGGCTCTTAAGATAGAATCTCAAAGTAGTTTTGAGTTGCATTTCCTTGATGGCTAAGCATGTTGAGCATTTCTTTAAGTGTTTCTCAGCCACTTGAGATTCCTCTGTTAAGAATTCTCTGCTTAGATCTGGACCCAATTTTTATATATTAGTTTATTGATGTTTAGCTTCTTGAGTTCTTTATATATGTTAGATATTAGCCTCTGTCAGATGTGAAGTTAGGGAAATCTTTTTCCATTTTCTAGGCTGCCATTTTGTCCTATTGACAATGTTCTTTGCCTTGTAGAAGCTTTTCACAAAGTCCCATTTATTAATTGTTGATCTTAGTGCCTGTGTTATTGGTGTTCTGTTCAGGAAGTTGTTCCAATGTGTTCAAGGCTACTTCCCACTTTCTCTTCTATTAGATTCAGAGTATTTGGATTTATGTTGAAGTCTTTGATGCATTTGGACCTGAGTTTTGGGCAGAGCAATAGATAAAGATCTATTTGTATTTTTCTATAGGCTGACATCCAGTTAAACCATTACCATTTATTTAAGATGCTTCCCCCGCATTGTATATTTTTGACTTCTTTATAAAAAAATCAGATGACCATAGATGTACTTATGTCTGGGTCTTTGTTTTGACTCCTTTGATCAACTTGTCTGTTTTTATGCCAGTAGCATATGGTTTTTATTACTGTTGTTCTGTAGCACAACTTGAAATCAGGGATGGTGATGCCTCCAGAAATTCTTTTATTGTACAAGATTATTTTAGCTATCCTGAGATTTTTGCTTTTTGTTATGAAGTTGAGTATTGTTCTTTCAAAGTCTGTAGAGAATTGTGTTGGGATTTTGATGGGGATTATGTTGGCTTTGTAGTTTGCTTTTTGGTAAGATGGATGTTTTTATTATGTTGATCCTATTGATCCATGAGCATGGGAGATTTTTCATCTTCTGATATCTTCTTTATTTTCTTTCTTCAAAGATTTGAAGTTCTTGTCATACATGTCTTTAACTTGCTTGGTTAGAATAACTCCAAATTATCTTTTATTATTTGTGGCTATTGTGAAGGGTGTTGTTTCTCTGATTTCTTTTTCAGTCCATTTTGTCATTTGTGTATAAGAGGGCTACTGATTTTGAGTCAGTCTTATTCCCAGACAGTATACAAGGGTACAGAACTATGGATATTCTCTCTAACAGCCTCATATACTGGTGAGAAACAGCTATCATGCTGGCCTGTTGTAATTGGTTTCTGGCCCGATCTTTTGGGCCTAGCCTCAAGGTTCGGACCCACAGTCCCCCAGAAACACACAGACACTTAATTAATTTTACACCGATCAGCCTAGGAGTCAGGCATATAACTTGCTAATTCTTTACCCTTAAACTGACCTATCTTTTTTATCTTGTTCAGCCATGCAGTTCAATAGCTTTTCTCAGAGCAGCATTTCAGTTTCTTTCCTCTGCATCTGCTGCCGTCTCCTCATCATGTCTCTGTTACATCCCTGTGGCATCTCTGCTCTGCTTTGAGATGTTCCCAGAGTTTTCTTAGTCTGGTAGCCTCACCCACATGTCCTGTGTGCCTTTGGCCAATCAGAGTTTTTTATTAAACCAGTAGGCGGGGCAATTATTTACAGTAGAACAGAATACAGTCCCACTACACTGGCATCAAATATTAGGGTATTGCTTGATTTACTTAGAAGACAAAATGCCCAAATAGCAAAAAATTTCTTGGAAGAATAGACTCTGCTCATCTTGTACCAGTTAGGCCCGTTTTGGATGACCCTGCTGTTGCCCTGACATGAAGGGCTCTGAGATGGTGAGACTGGCTCAGGGTCAGCCTGTGGGTGGCTCAGGAGGGGCCCGAGCCTTGCTCTAAGGGAGGCCAGGGCAGTGGCTGAGAGTTCCGGACTCCTGAGGCAGGGCTGGGAAGGACACTAGGGTGATGCTCATTACAGGTCATCATCCCTGCATCCAGGCAGAGCTAGCCTGAGCTAATTGCCTTTCTTTTTACTGTGACCACTTCAAGAAGGATGGGTTTGTTTTGTTCACAGTTTGAAGAGGGGGATGTGGTGGTGGCAGGAGCATGTGGTGGCTGGTCTTACTGTTTGCTGTCAGGAGGCTGCCATTTTCCTGTCAACTTGGCTGCTGCAGGTGAGTATACTGATATTTTAACCTTCTGCATCCCTGTGGCCTCCATAGTCAGAGCCCTGCTGCTCAGGCTGTGTCTTGGCAGGACTTCTGGTGTCTCCAAATGTAGCTTTTAACTAAGTCTCTATCATTTTACTACTTATCAATAAAGACTCAGGAGTCAGATGTTGCGGTGAAAACCTGCTAGCTCAGAGAGGCCAAGGAGTAACCAGCTGACCTCTCTGTTTAGTCAGAGACCCAGCAAGAGAATGTCTTTCCAGTCAGCCCAAATCAAAGGGACCACACAACTCCAAGTCCCTCCCTACTTCTTCCTGTGCATGTCTCTATTCTTCCATCTTCCTGGCTTCTCCATACTCTATGGCCAATTCCTGTCAACTAATTGCTGGCTCTGTCCCATGATCAAGGTTGATTTTATTAACACGGTTTTGAGTTTCATATTGTGATCAAATATGAAGAATTCTACAACAGGATGGCCTGTTTTTCTCTCTGATGGGATCTCACATTATGTTCAGACTGTATCATTGAGGCTGGTGCATTCATCTGATAATGCTGAGGTAGAAGGTAAGGATGCTGACATGCTCAAACTGCCCCATTGCAAGGCAGCCTTAGGCCTCTCCACCCTGTAGCTTCTCTGAGCCTACTTCTCCATCAGCCCAGTGTTGGGAGACCTTGCTGCTCAGAGCTTACAGTCCATCCTGACCTGACAGCACTCTCCAATCTCAGCAACATGGAAGACTCCCTCCTCAGTGAGATTTCCTGACCTCTATCTGCCTTTATTTGGAGAATGTCTCTAGGCCCAGAGGCCCAACCTAAGCTGTCTCTAAGCCTGGTACCTGATTTATCTCTAGGGTGACCCTTGGCGTAGCTCCCTGCTAGAGCTCTCCCCCTGCTGTATGGTAAATAGACATTGTGCTAGGAGTTTTACGATAGGATCGTGCTTCCACATATAATAACCATGACTTGCATTAGGAGCCTTATGTTAGGAGTGTGCTGTTAATGCAAATTAGGTGATGCCCCAGCCACTGTCTCCATCCTTTATATCTCCTTCTGGAATAAAAAAAGCTGTGACATTTAAACTGTCTCCCGGAGAGCTGTCTGATCCTGCTCCCTCATTTCTGCTTCTTCCCGGCTCACAGACCAGCAGCTGATGATCCCAAGGGAAGAAGGAGAATCCCAGCTAGGTGTGGTGAAGCCCTGTGTTTTAGCAGTCTAGAGGGCTTCTGCCTCCCCAGAGCTGAACCTGGCTGCACCTAGACTGGCTGAAGGGCTTGGCCTGCCCTTCCCTGAAGCTCCTTGCAGCTTTTAGGGTTGTCTGGGGGCAAAAGAAGTCTTTCTTTCTAGAGTACAGTTTCCTGTTCCTCTGGATCTGATCAAAGCAGGGCTCCTGGTGAGGGGAGAAACCCAGATGACCTTTCAAGGTTACACTGAGCGCTCCAAGTCTTACGGGCCTCTGGGATACTTTGTGTCCCCATTGGGGGGAGGGGCTGCTTCTTCCTTGCTTGTCCCCTTTGCCTGCTAAGCTTGTGGCTCTCCAGCTTCCTGTGTCTGTGAGAAGCCTTGTCAGGGGTCAGGCTGGTTCTCGCTTGGCATTCTCACACCCTGTCTGCCTCTGTCTTATTGCAATCTTCAAGGCTTGTGAGCAGCCGATGCATCAGGGCGGGGGTGGAGGGGTACATGGACAAGTGGTCTCAGGGTGTAACGGTTCTGTCCTGTCCTCCCCAAGACAGTGAGGCTGAGGGATGGAGAGTCCATGTAGGACTGTAACAGGTGGATGGTGGGGGTAAGAAAGGCAGCCGAGGAAGCAGGAAGCTTTGAACAAAAGGTAAATGGAATGTGAGCCCGGGAAAGGGCAGTTGGCAGGGGAGGCCTTGGAGTTTGTGCCTGATCAGTGGCCAATAGAGTAGGGACAGGAATGGCTATGGAGACCATCCTTCCAGCATGACAATATTATCATCTCTGGTATAGGAATGAGCTGATCGTTATGTCTGCATCCTCTGAGTCTGTCTTGACACCAGTCCATGCAGGTTTCTCCTTTTCTCTGCCCAGAGACCTTTACATGCAGGGCAGGCTCTCTCTCTCTCTCTCTCTCTCTCTCTCTCTCTCTCTCTCTCTCTCTCTCTCTCTCCCCCCCCATGTTATACTTATGTCTGTGTGTGGTATGTGCCCATGTGAACATGAGAATACACTGCATGTTCATTGTGTGTTATATATGGGTGTGACTGGATGAGTATGTGTGAACATGTGATGTATGCACATGTGTGTGTGGTGCCCTCCTCAGGCTTGCCTCCTGCCCAGAGCAGCGACCTCCCTGGAGATTCCTTGTCCTTGCTTGTTCTGGGCTGTGTTCTCTCTCACCAAGCCTTGGCTCAGCGCTGCCTGCACACACCACACCTTAAGTCTCATCTCATACCTGAGGTGGAAAGTTGCGTGTCCCACGGCTCCACCCAGCTGCTGCTCTCAGCTCCAAGGCCCCCCTGTGGGACGTTTCTCACTTCCCTCCCTCCTCAGGCACTCACTGGAAAGTCTGAGTGTCGCAGATCCTTGCATTTATAAAAAAAATTAAAATTGTTTTAGAGTTGCACGTGAATCTTCATCTAAAAACTGATTAATTGTTGTTTATCCCTGAGTTAGGAGGCAGAAACTGTCACATGCTGCCTTTGCGGGGGGCCTTAGCAGCAGCCATTGTGCAGCTTAGCAGCCCTGAAAGCCTGCTCCTACTGGTCTTTTCTAACTTCTGGTTTCTGATTCCTCTTGGCTGTTATACCAGGAAGAGCCGCACCAGCCATGGCTCCCTGGGATTGGCGGCATGCTGGGTTCTTCACTTTTTAATCTCTCTGTCTTTCCTTTTGGTGCATTTCCCCAGAGGGCAGTTCAGTTCATCTTGTGAGGATCCCTTTTGGAAGGAAATGCAGACTTGCATTTCAAATTAAGAAACTGGAAATTTCCCTGTGGCTCCAGGCATAGTACCCGCTATGTCTGGGGTAGATCTTGCACCCATTGAAACCACAATCTGACCTTCACACTGAGCACTGGCCCCAGGAAGAGGAAAGTTTCAGAAAGCAACTTTCGATTTTTGATTCTTGGTCTTGATATTTAAAGGCTTGTTTCTCAAAACTAGAAAAAAAACTAGAAAAAGAAAACGAAGTTGCCTCAGCTCTACAGTTTCCTGGGCCAGTGGAGGAAGGAAGCCATAGGGGTTCTTTGGGGATGGGAGCGTGGACTGTGAGAGGCTTGATGGAACCAACCACTTCAGTTAAGGCAGCAAAGGTGCACATTGCATCGTGCATGTGAATGTGCACCACATTTGGACTCATTTCAAGGAGGTTTCTGAAAAGTGCTTTCAATTGCCCGGTTACTGACCCAGTCTAGGTGTCCATCAGTGTGTAATCAGGTAAAGAAAGTGTCTCCTTGCTCAGCTTTCTGAGTGCTGGGACCACAGTGTGAGCCACTGTATCTGACTTAGACTTCAAAAAGGAGATCTTGACATATGTGACATATCTGAATCAACCTGGGGGAATTACGCTAAGTGAAACAGGCTATACACAGGAAGAGATGGACTGCACTGTGGCAGTCATCTGTAGAAGCTAAATGGATTGAGCCCATAGCAGCGGATCAGAACGGGCAGTGCCAAATGTTGGCGGCGAAGGGTAAGTAGAGAGGCTCATCAATTAGAAGGTTTTAGTGACACAGTTCCCAAGATCTATGGACAGAATATGGCCACGATTAATATAAATAAATATTTATATTATTTATATTATATAGATAAATATAATAAATATATTATAAATAAAAGCATAATGGTATATTTATTAGAAGTTCAAAAATTATATAGTATAGGATATCCCATCCACACTTTCTTCACTGATGATATTGTAAAAATAACCATGGTATATTATCTAAACTAACATTAGTGGGGTCTGGGGCAGAGAGATGACTCAGGAGTTAAGAACTGTTTCTGCCATTCCAAAAGACTTCAATTCTGTGTGCAGAACCCACATTTCACGGTACACAGTTCCAGGGCATCTGACACAATTTTCTGGCCTCTTGAAGGTACTTCACACCCAAGACACATACATTCATGTATACACACACACACACACACACACACACACACACACACACACACACAACTAAAATCTTAAAACAACAACAACAAAAACTAACACCTGCACAATACTCCCAGCTAAACCACTGGCTTTTTCTTTCACCTAAGTGAGTTCCTTACATCCAAGTTGTTTCTGTTACATTCTGTTCTCTCTATTGCTGAATTATCCCATCATGTATGTGGATGATCAAACATGCTTACTCACTTATTAAAGAATTTTTGAATTTTTCTAGTTTCCCATTGTTCCACATAAAGTTGTGAGGGCATAAAGAACAGTTTAACAGTCTGTGACTACACCTCTCTCCAGACAGTGCACCTATCAGCCAAACTGTGTGTGTACCTGTTGTCAACAATGGAAGTATGTCACTCCTTTTAGCAACCTCTTGATTACACTGCATTTCTATTTAAGCACATCACGGAATGCATCTAGACAACAGGTTATAGGCTGATACAACCTTAACTGGGTGATTTGGGTGTAATGAGGTAAAATACATCCCCAGGTAAACTTTCAGGGAAAATCCTTTATTTGCTATCTTATGCCTTTGTACAGTTGAGCAGGTATATGATTAAAGCCAGATACTTCATGAGAAGGGGCATATGCTTTGTCTGACAATTAAGATAGGGAATCACCCAAGCTATACCCCTTAACAACCAAACTTCACCATCTCTTGAATCCCATTAAAAAAGCCCTGGGCAGTTATTAAGGCTCGCGAGTTCCTATATTTCTAACCTGTATTGCCACTTGGCTTTGTAAAGTTTCCTCACTGTTTTGCAATCTGTGTGGGATTTTAATTCATTTCTGAATAAGAAGCCAAGAATCCAGAAACCAAGCCCAGATCCCATTGTTGCTCTGAACTTTTCTGTATAAAATAAATAAAAGAAATCATGGCATATATATGCAATGGAGTAAGACAGTTCCCCCCCCCCCCAGTCCCTCAAGGCCTGTGTTCGCGTGCCCTTGTACGGTTGTGGTAACTGACCAGCACTCTAGTGAGTGCAGGTTGACCACCACAAAGCTCTATTTTCCACCACACCACACATTTTGTGGGTGAGAGAAAGGATGGATTTCCAAGTGTCAGGCAACTAGATATAGGAAACCTACATTTTCACAGTGTGCTGAGAACACTTGAATTTTTCAAATGACTTTGGAGTCTTTATAGGTCCTTTATACAGAGTGAGCCAGCCGCAGGGTCCTTCACATGCACTGGCTGAGTCCTGGATGGATGAAATTAGATTCATCTGTAATTTGCATTGCTTTCTTTAAGATTCATGGGCACCTACACATTCCCCACAGTGGACAGACAGCTAGCAAAAAACATTTTCCTTATTTCTGTATTAATTTAAGGATGATCAGTATCCAGTAAAAAGAAATTTGCTCGTTTTGTTAATGTTGCTAAGTGACTTTTTAAAATGATGTCAATGAACAATTTATATATTGCAGGGTTTTATTTTCTGTGGTTGCTCCACTTATTAGGTAATTGGGCTCTCTCTGGTTTCAGGAGGACTAATGGAGGGGAGGACTGCCTGGTACTTATTTGGAAAGACAGGGTTTGCCTTAGCTTTTCACAGAGACACATTAGCATCTGAAGAGCTGAGGGTCTGTAATCAGGTCAGGAGAACTACACTGCCATATTTCCATTTGCCTTTGTATCTTTCGGCAATGCAAAATTACTTGCTTAGATTGAACAATGTCACTAAGAGCCTAGCTATCCATGCTCTTACTTGAGTCCTGAATAGGTTACTTTTTAGTCACATGACATTGGGCTCATCACTATCCTTACCTTATGAGGACTAGGAGGAAAACAGGGTGATGAAAGTCTAGGTGATCCTTGTCCGTGGTGTGTCTCTTGTGGGAATAAACACAGACTGCCCAAATGAGAAGAGACAGACTGTTGGTAGACAGAATGGCTACCCATATAGAAACCTCTGCCAGTTGAGACTGGGAGGGAGGCTGGCAGATCCACGGGAGGAAAGGAGGCTAGGGAACCCTGATAGAACCTGGGGTAGGGAGTGTCTTTCATGTGATTGGCTAAGGGAAACCATTTGGCTTTCTCTGGCTAGTTCTGGGACAGAATTGAAGATGAACAGCAGGAAGTCAACAGTGCCTCAAGTTCTGGCCGTTTAGATTGTTTAGAGGTTGTTCAGCTTTCAGGATTGTCACTGGGGATAGATGACCCTGCTTCTGTGAGTCTGTCAGTCGGTGGGCTTTCTGTGCTGGTGCTTCCTGGATGAGTGCCTGTAGTCTTGGGTAACAGCCCAAAGGTGCGTGTCAGAGTCTTGATTGTTTAAATTGTCTGTTTGCATATGTGATCTCTCATCTGGTGAGGTTACTATGTGCCCTGCTCTAGAGAAGACAGGAGGAAATGAGGACTTTCAGATCTGTGTCCCAATCACACTGGAACTGGCCTGAACAGGCTGTCACTGAGACTTGGTGTTTGGCTGGTGGTGTCTGCTGGAAGCAAGGCAGGATGAAAGGCTAGGAAAAGCTGAGAAGGAAGCCCTGCTCTGGCATCTACGTGAGGCCTTCTGCCAGTAAAGAATCAAGAATTTCAGCACGGGCCAGGCATGGCGGCACACCCTTTAATCCCAGCTCTCAGGAGGCAGATGCAGGTGAGTCTATATGAGTTTGAGGCCAGCCTGGTCTACATAGTGATTTCCAGGCGAGCCAAGTTACATGATAAGATCCTGTCATGTCAGGGGTAGGGATGGGTGTGGGGGGTGTGTGTCCAACACAACTTGCTGTAGAGGTTGTTGACACAGAAGTAGAAAAAATTAAAATAACAATAAACCCTGGTTAAGACCTACTTGTATATGATGTTAAATGAATATGGCTTTTTTTTTCCTGTATATTTTCTGGGAATGCTAAAAATAAGACTGCTATTTTTTATTACCAGTAGAACAGTCCACTATCCTATGCAACCCTTGTGATATGGCCTCAGTAGATGTAATTCTGTCCAGTATACCACAGGAACCACCATGGCTTCATTAAGACTCAGTAGTAACTCTTTAAAAACAGCTTCAGAACCTTCCCAAACCCTCTACAGCCCACTGCACAGCCGAGTGTGACTCTTCAGCCCACACCCTACTTGGGTGACTGAGCCTTTCCCCAACATCTTTGTATTATTCTTACACCCAAATCTGTGCCAACAGTTCTTTTTAATAACTCCAACAGTGTTTCACACCAGCTCATCTTCAAACCTCTGCCTTCCATGAATGAAGATTCCTGGCTTCTGTGTGCAACTGATACTGGATGACAAAGAAAAGGTTGAAAAGGGAACCCCATTTTCTCCAGTGCAGTTGATAAGCCAGCCTGCCTCCATTTAGCCTTGAAAGCCATCTTAAAGACAAACTAGGCTCATTCTTGTTTATGATTAACCCCCTGTTTCTCAAGGATTGGGCTATGCTCTACCTGTAACTTTAACTACAAACACTCTCTGAACTGCTTGTTCTAGGAAGCAGCAATCTTCTTTGTTTCAGAAAGTTGTAATGACTATCTTGAAATTCCGCCTTTGTTTCAAAAGGTTATATGACCACCTACGTTATGACTGCCTTGTTATGCCCACCTTGTAACCAAGTCTTTGTTTCAGGAGATCAATATTGTTTAGTTGGAACCTCCAGCCTGACTCTCTGCACAGTCCAGAAAGCCTCATTTCTGCCTCTCTCTCTCTCTCTCTCTCTCTCTCTCTCTCTCTCTCTCTCTCTCTCTCTTGCCCTCTCAGAGAATCTCCAACAAAGAAAAGGTGTCAAAAAGCCCAGTTGTACATTCCTGGAGACTATTGCAACATCTTCTCCTGTTACCACCAGCAGCCCAGTCGTGGCCCACCTAATTATTCCAGCTTCTGACCATACTTGGGCACAGACCCAGCTTGTGGTGGACACGTCATCACCCCTGGCCTACAGGCTATATCATCTTCCTGCTTT
Source organism: Sigmodon hispidus (assembly GCA_004025045.1). NCBI lineage: Eukaryota > Metazoa > Chordata > Mammalia > Rodentia > Cricetidae > Sigmodon > Sigmodon hispidus. Next base: position 57,972 of record PVIH01003605.1, read on the forward strand.
AGTTTGGGCTTGTGGCTTCTCTGACCTTGATCTCTGGGACTGGAGAACTGCCTGGGAATTACTTTGCTCAAATAAACCTGTTGTTATAGTTCTTCAATTTGGCTTGATCCAGTTTGCTGCACAGGTGGAGGAAGCTATTACTGGGGTACAGAAAACCTATTAATTATGACTAACTTATGCTTATGTTCTGTTCCTGTAACCATACCGCTTTCGTCTGTCAAATCCCCATGTGGAAGCCCCCCACCCCTTACCTATAAAACCTTGTTTTTCTCATGTCCAATGCTGACCTCTCAAATTCTGACTTAGGGGGAGACAGCCTGTGTACCTAAACAAAAAAGTTTGCTATAGATAATTGCTTGCTTTAATTAATTTGACCATGATGATTTTGGTCAATGGTCTATCTTCTTACATCTTTGGGATTAACGGAGTCTTGCTGTTCATATCAACCACACTTTAGGGCAGGCCCCAGGAGTAGCTGGCCAACACAAATGACCTCAGTGGGATTGTGAACTTTTTGTTTCATTTTGCTTATGTTTTTATTTCATGGATCTTTTGCTTCTTTATTTTGACTTTTGCTTATGTGTGTGTGTGTGTGTGTGTGTGTGTTTTAAATTTCTTGCTTTCTTTTTTTTAAGAGAAAGAACAAAGTGGGATTGGTAGGGAGAACAAAAATCATGATCAAAATATATTGTAAAAATGAAGAAGTTTTTTTTTAAATTAAAAATAAAAAGAATCCTATCTTTACCTTGTTGGATCCAAAGGGGACTCCTAAGTGACAGTACAGTGCTGGTAACAATGCTCTAAACATTAGGCAAACATAAGGATTGTTTTTGGGTAACAGAACCCTAATTCAGCATTCCCTAGGAATCTCCTAAGGCAGGTGTTGCTTTACCAGGACCTCCCTCAGTCTGCCCTAAAGTTCATCTGCCTAAGGTAAGAGCTGCTAGCTCTTGGTCAAGCCAAACAGCCTGTATCAGTGAAAGACTCCATACTGCTGACTGTCATAAAATCCATTCTTCGATATTTTGGGTCTCTATGTTCCCTCTAGATAACCTTGGTGGTTTTGATCTCTAATAACCTTTCTTTCTACCCATGGAGTGGTCCAGGTGAGTGGTTTCACTGTGCCCTTGCTTACACACTGCAGTGGATGTCTCTGAAAGGACTTAGTCTGCTACTGGAAGCACTGTGGTCCTGTATTTCTAGCCCATACTCCATTGCCACCAACAGAGATGGTATAACACGGAATGGTCAAGGCTTGGGGAGCAGGCTGAGGAGGGGACTCAGGGACCCCTGAGAGATCTGAGACAAGACATCTGTAAAGATGTTTTGAACTTCTGTCCTTGTTCTATGCTATTATTATCCTGGAATTCCATAGGTCAGAGTTTTAGTATTGATAGAGTTCAGATAAAGTGATAGATTACTGAATTTATCCTTCAGTCACAAGGTCAAGATTTTAAATTTCCTCTAGTTGTCTTCTAAGTATAGACTTTGAGGTGCATCTCATCAGTCTAAAGATAGGCTCTCCAGACATAGAAGAACTGTTCATGACTTTTAACCAAAACCCGTAGCCTTTACTAAGACACCAAGGTATAAATCTGTTACAGCTATTTTACAGATACCTCCACGTTCCTGGGGAAAGAGTGCTACACTGTATCAAGGAATCTGGCCTGGTGGAAACTGTATCGAGTCACTCTATAAATTGTCTGAAGAGCTTCATTAGTACATCCAGGGCACATCTCCACTTCATTCCTTACTCCTCTCATGACCAGCCCCATTCACAGGGTCAGGGTAATAATTTATTATCTCTTTCTCCTAGCAACTTGCCTTCTCTGCTTCCTCCAGGAACAGATTTCTGAGGTCTCCTGGATGGCAATTAATTGAATGCTTCGCCTGTACCTACCTCTGAGTGTAAGCTACCGACTTCCAACTCTCTCTCCCCACATTGTCCCATGCCAATAGTAAGTAGCCAGATTTGAACGGGGTCCATATACCCGAGAAGGTCAGATGTTTAGCTGAGAAAGTCCCATTTCTGCATCTCCAAACCCCACCCTATCAGAAAAACTGCCAAAACGTCTAGTTCTATATTCCTGGTGGTTGTGGTGGCTTCTTCCCTGAAGCTGCCAGATGTCCAATACCCACCTAAAGAGTTATAACTGGGTACAAACCCAGCTTGTGGCAGACACATCATTGGCCCAAATCTCCCTTCTTTAGATTGGCCATGTCTTTTTTTCCTGCCCTTTCTTCTACCTGGGTCTCTGGGGGCTGGAGGAGTCATCTGGGAGTTGCTTTGCTGAGAATAAACCTGGTCTTTTACTCTTTAATTTGGTTTGATCTGGCTTACTGTGTTGGTGGAGAAACCTATTATTGGGGTACGGAAAACCTATTACTATCCTCACAGTTATAGATTATTATAGACAGAAGGCTCTGCAGAGCCTCCAGTGTGGGTGACTTTGTCATTGTGCTGCCAGGAGGAGGTTGAGAGCTGGCGGAGTACAGAGCAAGATGATGACGAGCCTCTAAGTGTGGCCAAACATGCTAGGGGCAGACACTGAAGCAGGGGTCCTGATTCTAAAGACCAATATGGAAAGGAATTTGCTCAAGACTAAAAAGAACCATTTAAAATTTTTTTTGATTTTAGTTTAGTTAAACACATTTGGCTCCCAAGAAAGCTCAGATATTTGGCATCATTCTTGTATGACCATTGTAATGTTCCCAGACCAAACTGTACCTCATGGTGATTGACAGGTGTCTGTGAAGTGAAGCTAGATATGAAAATAGGACTTACTCAAGGGCTTCTAAGGGAATATGTAGCCAGTCAGGAGAGAACCTGCCGACCCTGAGGTGAGAACTTTCCATAGCAGAGATAATCTGTGTTCAAGTGTGGAGTAGTTTGGGATGCCTGGAGCTCTGCCTGTTGTGACTGTTGTTTCCTTTCTTAAAGGGAAGCTTTGTTTGAAGTGAGTGAGGTAGACCCTTCTTTCTCAGGGATTCAGTGTCTGCTGGGATGGCACTGGCCAGTCAGTTTACAAGGCAAAGGCATTCATCTCTCACTTACCGGCCCTGTGAGCATTTGAAGTCACTGGGTAACTTCAGACTTCCAAACCAAAGACAGGATTTATTGGATTAACATTTGCTGCTCCTGCATTCTGATAATTCCCTCTGATTAAATCTATTACAGCCTTAAACAAACAAACAAACAACTCTCCTTGGTGTGGAATGTCTTTCTGTATTCTGTGAAATGCCATTGGATAATAAAGGAACTCTTTTGACCTATGGCTAAGTAGCTTATAGTCAGGCAGGAAATCTGAGCATAGATAAAGGGGAAGAAGGATGGAGTCAGACAGAGGGATGCTGTAATTTGCTGCCAAAAAAAATTGCCAAGATGTAAAAGTACATGTAAGCCATTAAGTCACGTGGCAAAACATAGATTAGTAGAAATAGATTGAGCAGGAGCTGAAAAGAGACATTTGATTGTACGTACTGCTGGATTAATCCAACCTGTATTTTTGTAAATGACTTGACTTAAAAATTGAAATAAAAAGATATGTTACTTTGGAGAAGAGGTTTTGCTTGTATTCCCATAGAAAACAAGAGGGTGAATTTATTGTGGATTAAAGAAAATAAGGTTTGATCAAGGAAACCCCCTGAAAAATCTCTAATAAGAAGAGATAGTCACATCATTTCCAAGGCTGCTACTAAGATGATACAGCCTTAGGATCTCCATAAGAGTGCCAGTGCCCCAATTATCAGGAAGCAGTCTATGGAATGCTATACTCAAATTCCCAAAATATGGTTTATAAATGTTTGCTTTCATTATAAATGGTTAATGGTTATAGTCAATCTTTTTTCTAGGAAAAAAGAGAGATATGATATAGAAATAATTTAAAAGGTAGATTATTGAGTCTACTTTAATCCAAAAATAGCTGTTAATCTCAAAATACTTCACACTGGTATAGATTTTGGTTTATTGATACAAATTTAAGGTCAGTTTTGTTACACCATATGTATATTTTTATTTTTGTTTAAGATATTATGTTTATGAAATTCCTTTAAAATTGTAATGTATAAGAAATACAGATTAATAATCATCTTTATAATCAAACTTATAGTCATGTTAGGTTTTATAGATATACAAAGATATATTTCAATTAGATAAGTAATCTTTAAACACTTTAAAGACTTACAGAATATGACATTTAAAATATTTTAAGAACTTAGAGTTTTCTGGACAGTGAAACATGCCTGATCCTGGCAGCACCAATCACTTCAAGAGGATGATGGACATCAAAGAAATTCCATGTGGAATTTACTTCTTTTGTGGCAAAAGTTACCCTCTGCTCAAGACATAGTTCTTCCTCAACTGCTAGACAGTATGCTATATAGACTGGACATGCAGGACCTATAGAAAAGTGACTTCTGAACTTTGGCAGAACAAGCTGAGATGATCCTTCAGGTTCCTGCTTCACAGAGAAAAGTGCCAGACATTCTTCAGGACACAGGAGAAGCAATTGATGAACTATGCCAGAATGAGCAAAGCAGTTTTTTAAATTTCCTGCTTCATTGAAAGGCATTCTAGAGACTCTAGACCTGTAGGCTGAAGATAGATGCCCCAACATTATGAATGAACTTTGGGTGACTGTTCAGGTAGCCAGATATCTCTGTCATTTCCAGAATTTGGAAGTTGCTTACAATGCACTTTTGTTTACTCAGGTAATATTATATCCTTCTTTGATGGAGTTGAAGATCAGATAGCTATAAGTATAATTTTGCTTAGTTATAATAAAAGTCAAGTTAGATATAAAATGTTAGACTCACAAGGGTAACGTAGATGATAGAATATTTTCTTTAATTTTTCAAAATAAAGTTAGACTAGATATTTTAACTGCAATTCTTGCTTGATAGCTGTTTTGTTATATATAATTTTGCTATGTTGAAATTGAAACCTTCCTTTTTCATTAAACAAACAAGCAAGTGATGTGGTATGATTTTCAGTATACTGTGAATACCATTGGATAATAAAGGAACTGTTTTGGCCTATGGCAGAGCAGCTTATAGGCAGGCAGGAAATCCAAGCTTAGATAAAGGGGAAGGAGAGCAGAGCCAGACAGAGAGATGCTGCCATAAAAACAAGATGTAAAACTACACAGGTAAGCCATGGAGCTATGTGGCAAAACATATAATAGTAGAAATGGGTTGAGTTAAGATGCTAGAGCTAGCTAGCAATAAGCCTTAGCCATAGGCCAAATAGTTTGTAATGAATATAAGCCTTTGTGTGATTATTGGGACTAAGCAGCTGCAGTGGTCTGGAACTTAAGGCTAGGCCAGACCAGAAATTTCAGGCTACATCCCCCAATTGACTAAGAGTTTGATGAACTCATATTTTATAACTTTTTTCTCTAATTCTTCAAACAACAGGGAAAAATGAGCAAAATTTCTACAATCAAGGAAAGAAAGAGGCATGAATTCATGCTGTTGTCCTAGGAAATATTCTCAGGCAGTATCTAATAACTCCCTGACCATACTAAGTAGTGGGGAAGTTAATAAATTTCCAAATGTGAGAGAGCTCTTGTCTACCACTGAGGAGTCTCTAAATCTCAGCAAAAGCAACTCAATTATAAGACTGTTTTCTGGAATTCTAAGCTGAGTTAAGGGAGATTCCTAAGCTGGTGTTGGATGTGCAGCTGTTCAACCCTTAAGCCAGTTGGTGACATTCAGTATACTCTCAGAACCAGACAACCCAATAATGCCTAATAGAGCAAGACAATAGGAGAACTTTAGAGCATGCAGCATCAAGTGAGACCAGCATTAGCACCTTTACATAACTCAAAACCAGTCCAAAAATGGAGTTCATTCAGCTAGGATCTTATCGCTACTTTTAGAAGAAAGGCTTGTGCTAATTATTGTGAACACAGATATTAAGCAATTAGAAAAAGAAGTGACAGATTTGATGATATCTATCTATCTATCCATTCTATTTATCTATCTATCCATCTATTTATCCATCCATCCATCCATACATCCATTTACCCATCCAGTATTGGGAGTAGATCCCAGGGCCTTATACATTCTAGGCAAGGGTTCTACTACTGTGCAATGTCCCCAGGCATTTAATTTTTCAACATAATATTTTTATTGATTATTTTGAAAGTTCACATCATGTACCTCGATCACATTCACTTCCCAGTCCATGTCCATTCTCCCACCTTGTGAATGGCCAAAAATAAAATTTAAAAATAAAAATTTAAAAAAAATGTCCAATTTGTGCTATCTATATACTCACCAGAGCATGGTCAAACTCCCAGTAGCCTACTCCTTAAATAGAATTGAGTCCTTCCCCTCCCGCATCCCCACCAGAAGCCATCAATTGTGAAGAGCAACACTTCAGCATCCTTGTCACACTTAAAATCATCAACAACTTATTACTGATTCTTTGTGAACTTCACACCATGTACCCCAATCCCATTCATCTCCCCATCCCTCCATATCTGCCCTCCACCCTTGCTACCTCCTCCACAAAAGAAAAAAAGCAACTCAAAGCTGTTTACCCTTTTTTATACTGGGTTTTACCCAGTATACCCTTTTGTCCAAACAGCTTTACTTGTAAATGTTCATTGTGATGACTCATTGGTCTGATTCTAGGCCTCTGGTTTCTGCTACCCCATCAATACTGAATCTTCACTGAAACTTCTTTCAGATATCTCGTAGTTCTGTGTCATGGAGATCCTGTAGCTTTGGAGCTACATGCTCTTCATGTGCTCCAGCAGTTCTTAGATGGGGTAGATGTTGGGGTGGGCTACTCAAAGTCCTATATCTGGGCTGGATGGTAGTTGCTCTTCTGTACCTGCAGCATGAGGGCCAACTCTCCTGCTTTGCCCAGGCGAGGGTCAGACCAGCTCAACTGAGTGCCAAAGTTGGCAAGGGGTTAGAGTGTAATGCGTTCTGTTCCATTGTAAATAATTGTCTCTCCTACTGGTTTAATAAAAATGATGATTGGCTGAAGGTAATGTGGGCGGGGCTACCAGACTAAGAACTCTGGGAACAGGAAGAACAGAGCAGAGATACCACAGAGATGACAGAGAGACACCATGGAGAGAGACATCATAATGAGAAGCCAGCAGATGCAGGGGACAACTAGGCTGCTCTGAGAAAAGGTACCAAGAATCATGGGTTAGTTTGAGAGTAAAGAGTTAGCAAGTTATATGCCTGGGCCGCAGGTCCATCAATGTAAAGTTAATATCAGCCTTTGTGTGATTATTTGGTGTTTAGCAGCAGTGGGGCTGCAAGTGGGACAGAATCTCAGGGCTAGGCCCCAAAGTTCAGGCCAGAAACCTCATACAATAAGGGTTAGGGAAGGGCCAGCTCTCTTGCATCTACACCTTCAGACAACTCTTCCATGCTGCCCAGATGTGTGTGTGTGTGGCCCAGCTCTCCTGCACTAATGCCCTCAGGGCTGGGTCCCCAGGTGCAGCCATCATTGAGGAGCGGAACATTTCCATGCTCTTGTTCCTGAGGCCCACTCACCTGTGCCCATGCCACCAGGGCCAGCTCTACTGTACTGCCTAGGAGATTTGTGAAGCCTGCTTTCCTGAATTCTGCAGCCAGGGAAGTGCAGAGCCAGCTCTCCTGTTCTCACACCCTTGAGGCCAGCTCTCTCATACTGCTCAGGTTGGGGGATGGAGGCAGGCCAGTTCTATGTAGCCCTAGGACATCAACATGGCCCTAGGTAGCATCCCAGACCAGGGACAGATACATGGCCTTTGGTGGTTACCATGGGCCATGCATATTGATACAGACCCTTGCAGCTGCAGGACCCCCAACCCAGACATTTGCCCCAGCAGCAGCATGGACTCAGAACATCTCCATAGTCTGTGAGAGAGCCGCACAGACTATTCACATCAGGCTGTTCCTCACCACCTTCCAGTTCTGCCTCTTTTTAAAGTGCAGAAACCTTCCACTTCTTCCTCTCCTGTTTCTCCCACACACCCTTGCTCATTGTAGTAGAGCCCACCCTGCCCAGGCTGCATGTCTTCCGTTGGGGACCTTTTTGGTGTCTTTTCTTCCCTTCTTTTTTTTCCCCCTGGGACATGTTTTCTTTGTGTAGCAGCTCTGGCGGTCCTTGATCTCACTTTGTAGACCAGGCTGGCCTTGATCTCACAGAGACTGGCTTGCCTCCCAAGTGCTGGGATTAAAGTCATGTGCCACCATGTCCAGTCCTTTTCAGTGTCTTATAGCCTGCTAGCCCTTATCACACATTTAAAGAACTCTCTTCAGTGGCTTTATGTTTAAGTGTTACACTTTTTTTGAGGGTAGAGGTTGTCACAGAAGCCTTCCATATCCCCCTTTCTTAATTGCACATCTGCAGTCATTGACACCACTGCAAAGCAGCTTCCTTACTCTTTAAAGTCAGCAGGAGTCAGATCATGGGCTTCTACATGGTTTCCGTTGACAGCACAGACCATGAACATGACCCTGGCTGCATAAGGATGATGGACCCAGACAAGGCCCCTGGAGGCAGCCTGGTCCATGGACATCAAGATGGTCTCAGGTGATAACATGGGCCACAGACATCAACACAGACTCCAGACATGCCCCTCACCAGCAGCACAGACCAGCAACATCAGCAGCCCTAGATGGCTGCTTAGGTCACTCACTTCAACATGGCATCAGCATGGCTTCAGGTGGCTGCACTCACCACACACATCTGTATAACTTTGAGTGGTCACAGACATCAACATGGCCCCTTTCCTCAGGACTATAGACTGACTCATGGCCCTCAGTAGCAGTACATGGCTATCACCAAGGCATAGCAGAGATTGCATATGTCCACATGGATCTCAGGCTTCATCATGGCCTGGGGCAGTGGCATTGTGGGCCATGATGGTCCTTTTAGGAGGTCCAGTCCAGAAAATGAATGGTTCTTCATCTCAGGACTCCAACATTGCCCAGAGCCAGGTCAATCTTGAGGCTGGGTGGTGTGCTTGGGGGCTGAGTTTGTTTCTGCAGTAAACTCCAGGCTGCTGCCAGCCACCCTGCCGATCCCACTGGGGAATGACAGTGTGTCGACCTCAGCCCTCTCTCCCAGTCATTACTGCTGTCACATCTCCAGTTCTGTCTCCACAGCTCACACAATTCGCTTTCTCCTCATTACACATTCATTCATCATATTGGGGCCTGCTGCCTGGGCAGTGAGGCGGGAGTAGCCAGCCTGGGCAGACATTTTATTTTATCTTCCGTTTTGAGACAGAATCTCACTGTGTAACCCAGATTGGCCTGAAATTTGCTATGTTGACCATGACTGGTCTCAAACTCATGGTATTCCTGCCTAGGCTTCCCAAATAAAGGGTTACACCTTCACCTCACTCAGCTTCCTTTTGTGTACTTAGTTTACTACAGTGTAAGGGCTCAAACCGTGGGCCATGTGCATGCGAGGCAAGTGCTAGGCACTGTACTTTATCCTCAGCTTGTTCTTATGTATTAAATAATCAACAACAACCTTCCCAGTGGTTAGACGGGTAGCTCAAGAATAGAGCACCTTTCTAGCATGCACAAAACTCTGTGTTTAGTCCCCAGTAGCCCAGGAGCTTGGTGGTGATGCATATGGGCAAACCCTGTTATTCAGTGTGTAAAAGCCGGAATTCAGGATCATCCTTGGCTCTATGGCAGATTCCAGGCCAGGATGGGTGACATGAATCCCATCTCAAACAAAACAAGCAAACAAAAATAAAGAAACCATTTTAGAATTTTTTCTTTTCTTATCCTTTTATTGAAAATAGAGTTTTGATGACTTACAACATATCCTGGTTATGTTCCCCCCTCAGCCCCTCCCAGTTCTCCTCACATCCAGACTTTTCCTGTCTTTGATTGGAAAACAGACTTTTAAGGGAATATTGTGTAATATAATATATGACATAATAGGACAAAACAAAGGAAAGAAAAGCATAGGAAGAAAAGGGACAAGAAAGAGAGATGCAGAGACCCACTCAGTGTCACACTTCATTATCTCATAAAAACACTGAACTGGAAGCCATAACATATACCCAAAGGATCTGTGTGTGGGGAGAGAGAAAGAGAGAGAGAGAGAGAGAGAGAGGAGAGAGCCTCTGACATGACATTATAAGACTAGGAACCTGCAAAGACGCTGCTGAGTTTGTTTCCTATCGGCTTCTACTGTCGGTGCAGCCTACCCTTAAGATTACTTGTCTTCCAGGTGAGACTCTCACCCTTGGAGAAAACCAAATTTTCATTTGCAAGTGGTTATGGAATAGAGGTGGCTTCTGGGTCAGGGGTGGGGCAAGTGTCCACTTCCCCTTTCAGCTCCAGGACTCTAATCGGTGCAGATACATGTAGGCTCTGTGCGTGCTGCCTCAGTTTCCGAGTTCAAATGTGTGTTGCTTCTGTTAATCCAGGAGGCCTTGCTTTATTGGTATCTTCTATCCTCTCTGGCTCTTTTTTTAAAAAAATCTATTTATTTATTATGTATACAGTAAACAGAGGAGAACACCAGATGTCATCATAGATGGCTGTGAGCCACCATGTGGTTGCTGGGAATTGAATTCAGGTCCTCTGGAAGAACAGTCAGTGCCCTTAACCTCTGAGCCATCTCTCCAGCTCCTCCTCTCTGGTTCTTATACTCCATCATCCTCCTCTTCCAGAGGGTTTCCCGATCCCCCAAAGAGGTGTTTGATGGAGGGAACCCAATTAGGGTGGAGTGTTCCAAGATCTCTCACTCTCTGTTCATTGTCTCCAGCCTGTGGGTCTCTTTATCTGTCTCACCTGCTGCAGGAGGAAGCTTCTCTGATGATGACAGAGCAAAGCACTGATCTATGAGCATGGTAGAACAATGTCATTATAAGAGCCATTTTATTGCTAGGTTCTTTCAGTAGATCAGAAGTACTTTGTTTTGCCCTAGGTCACTAGGCTATCTAGTCTCAGGTTCTTGGTCACACAAGCGGTGCTGGGTATGGGTTCCCCCTTATGATAAAAGGGTACACATTTTGTAGCAAGTTCCCAGACCTTAGCACAATTAACTCCATGATGGAAGTACCATTCAGGCCTTGGAACCCAGCATGAAGGCAGCAACACCATCCAAAAGCAGAACAAAGACCTGATCCTTCAAAATCCATAGTTCTGGGAAAGTTCCTAAATGTACTAACCTTGGTTTTTGGCTTCTGTAGTTCTGCTTCTGGATAGCTATTCTTGCTAACTGAGATATGTGAACTCAGGATGTATTTTTTTGTGTGTGTGCTTAAAAATTCACTCTGAAAAAGGCTCAGTGCTACACTTGGATCCTGAGTACCCAGCTGGCTAATAAATACTTTGTATTGGCTTGAGCCCATGTCCTGGTAATGGTCTCTGGTAGATACCTCACAGTATTTCTGAAGGCCACAGCACAATTCCCAGAGATCAGACTTTGAGATACAAGGGGTCTTGGAGCTCATCAGAGCAGGCAAGTGGTGGTCACCAAGAGACTCCTATAAAGGCAGTACAACATGAAATGTTCCAGGGCCCTGGGACTCCCCCTGACTAATCACTGTCAAATTTTGGAAGAACCAGACATCTCTGTTGTGGTTCCCCCTCCCCCCTTCCCACCAAAGGGAATAAAATGCAAAGTTGGCTGCCTGGTTATAGCTCTGGAGGTAAGTCTGGTGAAGGCTGAATCCTTCATGGTAAAATCATTTTGTTTCTGTATTTTAGAAATTGTAAGTATTTGTGCAGCCCAGATGGAAAGAGATCCTGGCAGACAGGAGCACTGCAGCTCGAATGGAAAAGTATTCAGGCAGTCAGGAGCCAATGAATACTGAGTGTTACAGCTTGATGGAAACGTACCCAAGCAGTCGGAAGCCAATGAACACCATAGGTCACAATAAGCGTAGGTAGCAGCTTACATTCCTGCTTCAGGGAAAGGGTTCTCAATGTTAACAGCTCTGCTCTGGTAAGGGAGGGCCTCCCCAGGGAAGGGTTTTCCAGCGTGTAACAACTCTGCTCTGGCTGGCTGGCTGGGGAAAGGTTACAGCTTTGCTTCCCCCTCCCAATTCAGGGAGTGTAACAACTCGGTCCAGCCAGAGATGGTTCCCCCGGGAGCAAGAGTGTTAAAGCTTTGCTCTACTCAGCTGTTCTCTGTCCAGGCCTTCCAGACGGTCATCAGTGGATGAGGTTTGGGTGAAGACCTTTTTCTTGTCATCTGAAGAGCTTCCCTTTTCTCACATTTGCTCTTGGTCATGAGTGTTTATCACAGCATTAGAAACCCAAACTAAGAGAGACATAGTGTTTATCACAGCAAAAGTAAAGAACCAAGACACCACTTTTGCTAAAAAGCATGGATTTCTTACTTGAATCTACAAGTAAGAATTTGGTAGATTTCTCGGATCTTACAACTGAAGGTGTTGGAAGCCCAGTGTTTCTATCTTCATTCTGTGTCTGGCTCTTTGTGTTTAGCCAAAGGCACAGAGGTAATTAATTGTCCTAACATTTCTTCTTGAGTTACCCTGGATTCACAGAATACTAGTTTCAGAGGATAGGTTCCCCCTTGGATAAATTCATTTGTTTGTGAGGGCTAAGAGGTACCTTTCAGCTGAGTAAATACCCCTAGAAAGCCAATTTATTCCCTCAACCATGTCTTCAGACCATCTTTTAGGACCAGTGCTGAGACAGTGAGGGACCAGTGATGTGTAAATCTACGTCTTGGTTAGGACTGTTTCATTTTTCATAAGTTGTAAGAGCTAGTTTTTAACAAGCCTGAGCTATTGGCTGAGCATTTATAATTATATTAAGTACCTGAGTCAATTATTGGAAAGTGACTGCTAGTTGTTTGAGAGTAGGTGGTTGAGATAGAAAAGCTCCACCTTTGTGTGTGTGTGTGTGTGTGTGTGTGTGTGTGTGTGTGTGTGTGTGTGTGTGAGAGAGAGAGAGAGAGAGAGAGAGAGAGAGAGAGATCAGGAATGCAATCTCACTGCTCTAGAGCTCAAGGTTAGGCTGGCTAACCTGGAAGCCCTAGGGATTCTTCTGCCTCCACTTCTCCAGTGTTGAAGTTGAAAGTGAAAGCCTCGGTCCCAAGCTTTTTGTGTGGGTTCAGGGATTCAAACTTAGGTCCTCATGAGGCAAGCACTTTACTGAGCATTTCCCAGTCCCTTTTGAAATCTGTACACTCCTTTTCTTTCACTTAAGCAAATGCAGTCTAGGCACTTCTGGAAGAAAATCTCCTTCCACAAACAAGTGGTGTGAAGCCAATAGTTCTCTCAGTCACATTTTTAGAAGCAGATTTTTAAATTTATTTTTATAGTGTGCATTTTAAAATTCTGAAAAGTAATGTAAAATTTCATGCTTCCTCATGAGTTGCTTAATTGGTTATAAGTCTAGATGGAAGAATAGTGTAGGGTCATCCAATTGTTTTGAATGTGTATATCTATATGTATGTGGCATGTTTGTGTGCAGTGTTTATATGCAGATGTGTGCCCACCCATGTGCATGCTTGCAGAGGACGGGGAGCACATTCTATTACTCTCTGTCTTATTCCTTTGTGATAGGGTTTTCTTCCTGGAGATAGGATGGCTGGGTAGCCTAGCTGCTGCCCAGGTAATCCTCCTCTCCCCACAGTGCTGGGGTTGCAGGTGTATTCCTGGCCATGCTTGGCTTTTTGCAAGAGTCCTGGGATTTGAACTAACATCCTTATGCCTATGCAGTGAGCACTTTTAACCACTGAGATACCTCTTTAGCCCCTTATTTGACAATATTATTTTAAAATTAATACAAAATTAGGATCTGGAGTGCAGATCAGTAAATGACAGTAGATTCTATTCTTAGCACTAAAAACAGCTAATGAAATTTAGTCATAAAGATTCTTTTATTGGGGATATAAGAGAATATATTTAGAGAGATAGCTGAGCAGTTAAGAGCATTAGTTATTCCTCATGGGATCAGAGGTTGAGTTCTAGTACCTACATGGTGACTCACAACTCTCAGTGTGGCCTCTGTGGACAATAAACATGCTCTAGGTGCATAAACATATAAGTAGGCAAAACATCCTTATACATAAAAACACAATAATAAAATTAAAAATATGAAAATTCTTCTAGCATGTAGGGAAGAGCAGTTTCAGCTAGGAGTAGGTAGGGTTGTTCCTCTTGAGCGATAATTCCTGGAGCCCATGGCTGAGTTGGTTCTGTGTCCCCAGGACCTGCTCCAGGTCCTTGGCAGTTTCTCAGTAGATTTAGCAATATCTGTTCTCTTGTTCTATCTCTTTTATTAAAAGAAAAGCTTCTCAGTTTCCTAATAACTTGTTAAAAAATTCTTTAAAACATGTAGACCATTGTGTCTAAGTGCTTTTCTGAGTTTGAAATGAAGCCTTCTTTTTGACTCAAAGGATTATAGAGAGCTATTTTGCAGCACTACTTTACTGAAACTAATTTTCTTTATCTTATTATTTCAGGTGTGGTTTTCCAGAAATATGCAAATATTAAATGAGAATGTCCTCTAAGCAATTAAAGGAAACCACATGGGGGTGTAGAAGCAAGCTCCACACACGGAGGGGCTCAGCATGAGCTCCCACAATGAAAGGAATGACAATGCTGGGCAGGTTCACCGAGGTTTTGTTTCATTGAAAATTACCCATGACTCCAAGCTTGTTGGGTCCCGCTTTTAACTTCTTATCTTCTCTTCTTAGATCTACTTAAATGAAGCAGATAATCCTACACACTGTAGTGGAAGTGTGGCAAATTTAGGGTGTAGAATTGAATTTCAACACTGCAGTGAGCAAAGCTGATGTTGAAATGGGGTGTGGTGGCAGGGCTGGGGCGAAGGGGCAGCCTCATGTAGGCAGCTGTAGAGTTTCTTTGTGTCTAGGTGGGGAGGTCAGAAAAGAGGACATCCCAGAGGGGTTTGAGCTGAAAGGACAATGGAGAAGGACAGATGAGTTTAGGGCACGACAAAAAGACAGGACCCTCACAAAGATGCTGACTGGCTTGGAGAAGGCAGATCAGGAATGTAGAGTGTTAGAGGCTCAGGTGGAGAGCTGAGTTTAGACCAGAGCCAAGGAGAAAGTGGAGGTGGGGTCAGGAAGCTTATGATGATCATGAGGAAGCTTAGGAAGAGATGGACTGCTGTGTGGGTAGGAATAGCAGCGGTTCAGCAGAATTCTAGGAGGAACCACATCTTGCCTACAAGGTTGAACTGTGGAGGGAAAGGGAGTTTCCAGAGATGGATGGAACAAGGGCAACAGGTTAGGTTCAGAGGGTTAAAGGTTAGATATGGGGGACACAGCTGAGGCCACTCAAAGCCAAAGAACAGATCGTATGGGTTGGTGAGGATGCAGGTTGGAGTCCCTGTTGAGTGGTGGCTAGAGCTGAGAGAGATGGAGAGAACAGATCCCATGTAAGTGTGTCTTAGATGAGGGACAGATCATACAAGATATACAAGAATAATTGCTAGTTTGGCACACACAAACAGGGTGGGCATGTTCAGGAGATGCCTTTTTGAAAAGCAAAGAGAGACCTGGCTAATGTCAAGTGTCAACATGACAGAACTTAGCATTACCTCAGAGACAGGCCTGTGGGTATACTTTTTGGGGATTATCTTAATTAAGCTAGCTGATCTGAGAAGACCCGTCTTAACTGTGGACAGAACTATGCCCTGACTGAGATCTTGGAATGTATGGATGAGGAAAGCTAACTGAGCAGAAAGCATGCAGCATTCATTTCCCTTTGTTCCTTGGCTGTGGAGGCAGTGTGACCAGTTGCTTCAAGCTTTGGCTGCTTTGACTTTCCTGTCATGATGGAGAGAATAAATCTTTTCTTCCTCACATTGTATTTGTTAGAGTTTCTTATCATAGCAACAGGAAAATAATGCAAGACAGAAATTGGTATTGAGAAGTGGGGCTCAATTGTGAGGAACCGGACCATGTGGCTCTTAGGCTCTTGGTACTGATTTGTGACTGGAATGGGGAAGAGTTTGGTGATTTGGTCACTAGAAAAGTTGTAGCTGGAAGAAGAGCTTAGTGGGCTATTCTGGAGGGAGCCTGGAAGACAAGAATGATGAGGAAAATATAAGTAGTGAAATCTTGGAGCATTAGCTTTTAGACAGGAATGTGGACTCCATCAGGAACTTGGTTCAGGGCCACTTGTGTGATATTTAAGTTAAAAGAGCTGGTAAGAAATGAGCCTGAACTAGGCCAAACATTCAAAACTATTAAGTCTCTGTCATGATTTGGGAGCTGGTTGGTAGCCCAAAGAGAAAAAGCCTGGTCCAGTTGATCCTGTTAGATATGACTTTTGCTTTGATGTTAATTGCTTTCTTCCATTTTGAAATAGGGATGTTTGAACTATGTCATTATATGCCAAAAATAGGTAGCTTGTTTTTCATTTTTTTTGGAGCTTAGAGTTAAGTCTTTGTACTTTTAAAATGTTGGAATTGTTAACGACTATAGAGACTTTTAAAATTGGAAGAATGCATTTTATATAACAACATGGTCATAAACCTATGGGGACAGGGGTGGAAGGTTATGGCTTGAAAGTGATGCCTTTGGTTGTCAAGTTGGTGAGGGTGTCATAGTTAGATCTCTATTGCTGTTATAAAACATGGTGACCAAAATCAGCTTGGAGAGGAAAGGGTTCATTTGGCTTACATGTCCCAATCACAGTCCATCACTGAGCAAAGCCAGGGTAGGAGCTCAAGGTAGGAACTTGGAGGCAAGAACTGAAGCCGAGGCTATGGAGGAGTGCTGCCTACTGACTTGTTCCTCATGGATCACTCATTTTTCTCTTTTATATAACCTGCCCAGAAGTGTCACTGCTCACAGTGGGCTGATCTCTCCCACATCAATTATTTTTTAAACTTATTATTTATTAGTATACTATGTACAGAAGAGGGTACTAGATCTCATTATAGATGGTTGTGAGCCACCATGTGGGTGCTGGGAATTGAACTCAGGACCTCTGGAAGAACAGTCAGTGTTCTTAACCTCTGAGCCATCTCTCCAGTCCCCTCCCACATCAATGATTAACTAAGAAAACATCTCCACAAACTTGCCTATAGGCTATTATGATGGAGATACTTTATCGGTTGAGTTTTCCTCTTTCTAGATTACTCTAGCTTGTGTTATGTTGACAAAAAACAATCCTCCATGCTCCCAAACTAACCAGTGTAAAGGGATAGAGTTGTTCCCCAGATTGTATAATGGAGAAAGGGACACACATTGCCCCCATTTGACTATAAACACAACGTGACCAGTTGCCTTGATGCTGCCTCTATTTCCCTGCCATGGTAGACTCCACCTTGAACTGTGAGCTAAAACAAGCCCTTTCTCCTGTAAGGTACCTTTGTTAGAGTATGTTATCACAGTGACTGTGAAATAAACTAAGACCCAGACGGTGTGAAAGTTCTTGATTCATGGGGAACTGGGAAGAGTTACATGTCCCAGGAAGATGAAGACCAAGCCTGTTAGGCTGAGAAGTAGCAAGGGCAGGGTGTTTTGGAGGCTGCCCATTCTGAGATGAGTGGAAGGATCAATCATGATGAATAATTTTGGTGCTCTCAGCAGGAGAGGAATGTGTGCAGCATGCTGCAATGGATATATGTATGTATGTGGCCCTGTATCCCCACTTTTGTAAATGTACCCAGAAGTGGAATTACTGGATCACATGGTAAATACAGATCTATATATCTATATTTATATACCATGTATATGTATATTATTTTGTGGAGCAGCCACTGCTTTCTATGGTGGGAGCACCCTTTTATGCTTTCACTGGCTGTGTACAAGGGTTAAAATTTTTCTGGATCCTCATAAATCCTTGCTTCTAATTTTGGGCTGTAGTCATTCTAATAGACACAAAGAGTAGTCTCATTGTGGTTCTGATTTGGGTTTCCCTAATGATTAAGGATATGTGTGTGGTGTCTTCTCATTTGCTCATGACAAGAAAATAATACATTTTTGCAGGAATTTTCTAGGAAGGCTGTTTTGGAGTTGCTGACATTTAAACTGACATTAAAAAAGAGACAAAAGACTAATTACCAGTATCAAAGCAGAAGCTGTGGCTGTAGCCACCAGAAAAGTAATACGGAAAGACTGCAGGTACCTGTACACACGGCTCAGACAACTTTCACAGAACTAATTTTCCATAGGCAGACTACTCAGCCCCCCCCACAGGAAACAGCTAATTTAAATAGAACATTGATATTCAGAAAATTGAACTTATAATTAAACATAAAAGCTCTCCCTTAGAAATCTCCAGACCCAGATGGTTTCAGGGAGAATTCCATCAAGTATTTAAAGAATTAATACCACTTTGAGATTTAGAGAATTAACAGAATTTTTAGTTTCTTCTAGATGTTGGAGGGTTAGCACCCTGTACCCCAACTTAACATAATAATGTGATAAAAGGAAACTAAAGACCCATATTCTTTGCTATTGTAGACATAAACTCCCTAATAACAGATTGGCAAATGGAGCTCTGTGGTGTATAGGAAAATTATACATCAGCAGTCAGTGAGGATTTATTGCAGGGATTCAAGGCTGATCCAGTATTTAAAAATTAATTCACATAATCCACCACATTAGCAGGCCAAAGAATAAAACATCAATTATTAGTTCCAATTGCTGCATAAACTGTGCAGTGGTTTGAATGAGAATGGTCCCAGGGGCTCATGTGTTAATCCTTCGTTCCCAATCGGTGGAATTGTTTGGGAAGGATTAGGAGGTGTGACCTTGTTCGAGGAGGGGTGTCACAGGGTGTGAGCTTTGAGGTCTCAAAAGACTCACACTATTCCAAGTTTCTCTCTGTCTCCTATTTGCAGATGGAGATGTGATGTTTCAGCTGCTCCTGTTTTCTCTAGCCCTCTGAAACCAGAAGTCTAACTTAACACTTCCTTTTAAATGTAAAGTCTCTTGGTCATGGTGTCTTGTCACAGCAATGGACAAGTCACTAAAACAGTTTGTTTGGGAAAGTTCCTTAATGACAGAAACCCAATGAAATCAGGAATGGAGTTCAGCTGCCCCAGCGTGTTAAGGAGCATCTAGCAACAAACGAC
This sequence comes from Sigmodon hispidus, assembly GCA_004025045.1. Taxonomy (NCBI): domain Eukaryota; kingdom Metazoa; phylum Chordata; class Mammalia; order Rodentia; family Cricetidae; genus Sigmodon; species Sigmodon hispidus. The sequence goes on from PVIH01003605.1 coordinate 76,992, forward strand.
GCACACATGGCAGATGTTGAAGTGAATGGTCAAACACTAGAGTGTATTTGTAGTGTTATGGACAACATCTTTCTGGAAACTCTATTTTTTTTTAAATGAAGAAAAAGAAAATTAAAGGCATGTTGATGAGGAAGAAGGGACCAATTGCCTCTCCTTGCTGATGACAAGCTTGTCTGTGCAGAGGATTTCAAAGAATTGGCAAGTATCTCCTAGAGTGAGTCAATGTGTTCAGCAAGGTCACGGGACACAAGGTCAACATGCAGAAATCAACTGTGTTTTTGCATCTGATCAGTGAAGGTGTGGAGACCAAAATAAAAGCACAGTGCCACCGAAGGTCTCAAAAGGAGCAGTTTTCAGGTATAGATCAACAACATGGCACTCTTCCATTTTGAAAACTGCAAATCATTGACGAACTATGTCAGAGAAGATAAAGACTTTGACTCTCCATGTCATGAGTGAGTAAGACGTCACTTTAACTGATTATTTTTGTCTTTAAGTGTGTATATGTGCACATGTCAGTGTGTGTGTGCACATGTATGTTCATGCATGTGGGGGGCAGAAGTGGATTTTAAATGTCTTCCTAAAATTCTCTATTTTTTGAGACAAGGTCTGTCCCTGAGCTGGAGCTCACCAATTCAGCCAGAGCTGTCATCCACAGACGCTTATGTTCTGCCCCTCAGCACCGGGATGGCAGGTACCTGCCACCATCCTTGGCTTTATATGACCCTGGTGATCAAAGTCAAGCCTTTGCTCTTTCCCAACTGAGCCATGTCCCTAGTCCCCCACCTTTTCATGTAGCCAAGGCTAGCTTCCAGCTCCTAATCCTCCTGCTTCTATATCCCAAATTCTGGGATTATAGGCACTCATCATCCTGCTCAGCTTCTCCCCTTACTCTGATTTATAGATTCAATGAAATTCCTATCAAAATCATTACAAGGAGGTCTGGGCTGATGACCCAGTGGGCAAAACATCAGCCACACCAGTGGTGGACTGGAGATGAAATCTATAGCACCCAGGAAAAGCCATATACAGCAGTGTGAAGCTGTAATCTCATATGTCTACCTTGAGGTGGGAAACAGAGACAGAAGACTGCCCAGAAGCTTGTCAGTCAGTTAGCCTGGTGTGTATAACAGGGAACAAGAAATCCTCAAACAAAGTGGAAGGCTAGGATGGGCAACAAAGGTTGTCTCCTAACCTTCCCATGAAAACTGACATTTACATTCACCACTCAGCAGCTCTCATACATATACATACACCTCTATACCTGGGGTCCTCAACCTTCCTAATGCTGTGACCCTTTAATACAGTTCCTCATGTTGTGGGGACCCGCAGCTATAAAGTTATTCTTATTGTTTGTCACTCCATAACTGTTACTTTGTTACTGTTGTGAGTCATAATGTACCTATCTGAAATGCAACCCTGTAAAATGGCCATTGGAACTCCAAAGGGCATGTGACTACAGGCTGAGAACCGCTGCTCTACACATATACTGCCCTACATTCAAAGTTTTGGTAGGCATAGGTAATATTAAAAAATTTATACTGAAAAGTGATGATGGTAGTGAAAATAACTTTTAAGAGCAATATATAATATAATAGGAAATCACACACTCAGAACCTGCTAGAGAGACAGCTAGTGATGTTAATGATCCAGAGTAGGACACACAGAACCCAATGAAGGAGGAGGAGGAGGAGGAGGAGGAGGAGGAGAAGCAGTTAGAAAACAGCCCCATGAATACAGTCAAGCAAGTTTTTAAGAAACAGTGTTCTCACTGAAGTTTGAAGTCTGCAGCAAAGCTGGGCAGACAGTACGATGCTCCACCTCCACCACATTCCTGTTTTCACGAGGGATCTAGAGCTTTGGAGCTGTAAGGGAATACCCCAAATTCCAAGGCTCCTGACATGTCAGGGTGTATTTAGTCAGTTTTTATACTATGCTTCCTGGGTGCCTTGGTCTGAAGTGTACCTATTCTCATTGCCTTCTGGATTGTGTTTGTCTCTTGATGGGGTGAAGAAATGTTGAATGAAGAAAAGTTACCCAAGATAAATGTGGATACTTTTTTTTAATGACTTCAAATTCTCATTTTCTGTAATCTCTGCTAGCCTGCCCTTTCCCACATCCTTGTTTTTCTGTCCTCAGTTTGTGACTCTCTTGACAAGTGTTTATAAAAAATGAATAAATGAATGGGGCTTAGGAATGGCGGTCATAGCTAAAATTGAAGAGCATAGGATGAAAATGAAGCAGCCAGGAAACTGGGTCCTTGAGTGAGGAGCAGGGGCTTCTGGGAGAACAGAAGCATCATTGGAACACAGTCTCAGCATCTGCAGAGGGAAGTGGCTCCATGGCCGTGCCTGCTGGATTGCTCCAGACTGCCATCTGCCTTGGAGTTCCTATAGTGGCACAGAGTGTGCCTGGTGAGAGTTGGGTGGCAGGGGTTGGGGGTGGAGGGTGGGGATGGCTGGTGGGAGTGGGGGGTACCTGACTTGTCTGCTCTGGCTTGATGCATTTTCAGTTCTACTTTTTCCTTCGTCTTTGTTGACCTCTGTTTTCTCCCTGTGAACAATAGCACAAAACTAATGACTATTTAAATCATGACTCTAAATGGCAGCAGAGAATCAATGGCTGATAGATATTCATCCCAGAAATGTGCGAATCCCATGATGTGTATTTTTATTTTTCAATGTATTTTTGCAATACACACAGCAAGCCATGTGAGCACTGAGGGATCCATCGTCATGGAGATTTTTAGAACTGATCTGTGAGCAGGAGCCCTGATGTGTATTTCCATCTTAGAGCTCTGAAATGAGCTGCAGCTTGGCCCACCGGGGCTCCACTGAGCATCATGGTCAGAACCTTCCTACCCCAGGCTGCAAAGACTTCCCCTCCTGTCTTCCTCATCAGATGTGACTGTCAGTGGTTTGCCTTGGCAGGGATGCTGCTGACAAGGTCTTTGTAAGTATCTATCTTGTGTCACTGAAGATTCTGTAAAATGGTAGCATGTAGGTTGTGTTCCCAGGGGTCAGCGTGCATGGGTTCACAGACCAACCTCCTTTTATGTTGGCTCCCTCAGGGAGAATAGAACCACTTCACTTCAAACAGAATAGTGTGGACCAAAGACTTTTTTCCTTTTTTTGTTTTTTTAAGGTTTATTGATTGATTTTTGAGATAAGGTCTCACTGTGCAGTCCAGCCTGGTCTTGAATTTAGAGATTCTACTGCCTCTGCCTCCAGAGTGCTGAGATGAAAGGGCATATACCACTGTACTTGGCTTATTCATTTGTTTATTTATTATTTTATGTGTGTGGATGTTTACCTGCCTGTATATCTGTGCATGTATACCACAGGTGCACAGTACCTGCATAGTTCCTAAGGTACTGGAGTCACTGATGGTTGTTAGTTGCCATGTGGGTATTAGGAATAGAACCTGTGTCCAACCAAAGAGCAACAAGTGTTCTTAACTGCTCAGCCATCTTCTTTAGCCTGCAAAGATACATCTTCCAAAGTTCTACCCCTAATGCCTTAAAAAATTTCTGAAATATTTACTATTAGCTGGGACTAAGTGTTTAAACAAATGAATCTGTAGGGAACATTTTATATCCAAACCACAACAAGATTTATAAATATTTTCAAAGACCTGCATCTAAAGAGCTGAAGGACTTTGCAATGGTCAGTGGTAACCTAATCAAAATATAGATAACAAAAGACAGTAGAAGGCTTATACATAAACAGGGCATCTATAACATCCACTCAGGGCTTGTAGAACATTCAGGAAAAGGGTGTGGAGAGAACATGAAAGCCAAGGAAGAAAGAGCGGTGTGGAATGCTGACGTAACAGGATGACATGCTGTTTGACCATTGAGTTCACAGCTGCTGTGAACTCAGCACAAGATCTACACAAGATTGGGCCTGTCACCAACAAGAGAGCCTCTCATGGGGTTCCACCCTTCTCCTAGGATCCATATGTAGATGATGGTTGATGCAGAGACAGTTCAGTGGTATAGCCACTGACACGGTGAACATAAACAAACATTGAGTCATGCTTCTGTAAAAACAAAATCTTTAAAAGTTTAAAAGCTAAGTTTTTAAAAATGTGTTACATACTAAATAGCACAGTGATAAAATGATTTGATAGTTTTAAACAGAGGAATAAAAGGGAAAATTTCAGCTTATAACACCTCTCTTTCCCAAGCAAATTAAAAAAACAAATCCAAACCCACTTTGCTTTTAAGTGTGTCAGGGCAACAAATGTGTTCACTGACTAGTTATGCCCAATTCTTCTTATACTTACGGCTGATGGAATTAAAAGCATGCCTGGCTTTCACATTCACTGTCTCAAAGGAATAATGCACTCTGAATTCTTTTGGAATGCAAAATGTTTCTTGTTATTCCAATACCTGGAAACTTGAATTCTCATATCCACCAGGAAAAAAGAAAAAAAAAACTTTGACAGAGTTGAAATTAGGAAAAAAAAGCTTTATATCCTTTTTGATGACTCATGTTTTTTTGCCTACATTCTGTCCTTTATTGGACACTTGCTGAAACACACACACGTGTGCACACATGCATGTGCACTCATAATATGACAGGAACACACACACATACCAGCATATGCACACACACATGCACACACAAATGCACACATATGCATGTGCATTTATACACATGATGCCCCCCCTACATGCATGCATTTGCACTCATACATATGAAGAAGTGGGACAATGGGAAATGGAAAGGGATAAATGAGAAACGGAAGAGGATAAGAGCTGGAGACATGAGGCACACAGTAGTGAAACATGTTATGTATGTGTATGAAAGTGCCACAGTGAAACCCATTGTTACGTACAATTAATGGGTTACTAAACATTAAAATAAAAAAGTTGAAGGAAAACATGGCAACTATGTTTCATTGGATAATAAATAGTGACAGAGAGTTAAGAATGATAGACAACACCAAGAAAAAAAATAAAGAATTGTGAAGTACAGTGTTTGGAATGGGAAATTTTAAAATAGAACTTCTTAAAAACAAATTGAATCTGGAAGAAAGAAGCATTGAATTTGGAGACACACTAGTCTGAAAAGCAAAGAAGAAAAAAATGAAGGACAAAGAACAATCCCAAAGATTTATGTGATGCTATCAAATAAAGCACTACATGTGAATAAAGAGGGTTCTAGGGGGGTGTGAGAAGACAGCTTAGTGGCTATGAGGTTTCCATTGAGACTGGTGACCTACATTTGATTCCCAGGACTCAGATGATGGAAGGAGAGAAATGGGTCCCAAAGGTTGTTCTCACCTCCACATACATGTCACAGCACATGAGTGCATATATACACACAAATAAGTAAATTCCCATAAAAAAGAAGTTAAACTGATTGTGTGGGTTCACATCTAGACAAAGCAGAGTCAACCTGAAGAAACTCAAAGTCAAGGAGAAAATGTTAAAGGCAGCAAAAGATTAGTAAATAAGAGTAACATTTGACTTCTTACTATGGGGGCAGGAAGATGATGGATGTTGTATTCATTCGGAGTGTTGACAGGTTGTGAACCCAAAATTTTACAACTAGCCAAACTATCCATTTTAGTTTCTATTTCTGTTGCTGTGATAAAATACCTTCCAAAATCACCAAAGGATAAAGGGTTCACTGTGCTTCGTAGTTCAAGAGTACAGTCCACTGTGGTGTGGAAATCAAGGGACTTGAAGCAGTTGGTCACATCACACCCACAAACAAGAAGTAGAAAGTGATGACATCCTGGCGCTTCTCAGCTTCCTTTCAGAACTGACACGCTACCAGATGTTATGCTGGGAATGGGGCCACTGAGAGTGGGTAAGAGTTCTCACTTAAAGAAGTGAAACCAAGATAATCCTATACAAGCTTGCCCAAGGGTCCATCTTCCAAGTGATTCTAGAATCTATGAAAGAAATGACAACACCAACTACCACACTTTTCTGTTGAAAATGAAGGAGAAATGAAGACCTTTCCAGATAAAGATCAAGACACTTCTTTTCCAGAAGAAATGTCTGGAAAGGAAAAACATGAGATGATCCCTGGGATCCACACAGAGAAACAAACAGCAGTCATCACATGGCTGACTCTAGAAAATGTCATGTCAACCAGGTGTGTAATTCCTGCACTCTGAAAGGCTGAAGAAAGAGGATGTCTATGAGTTTGACGTCAGCCTGGGCTACAGAGGGAGTTTAAGACCAACCTAACCTACTCATAATAACATCACTACTGATGATAAACAGCATACACACACACACACACACACACACACACACACACCCACACACTTCTCCTAGATAATTTTATTTATTTTTGGTCAGGTTGATTGTACTGAGAATTGAACCCAAGGCCTTGTAGATGCTAGGTAGGCCCCCATCCTCTTAATTATTGTTTTGTGACAGAATCACAAAACAATTATTGTACAATGGAGTTAATAGGCTTACTATTATAATTTGAATCTAAAATGCTCCCCAGAGGCTACATGCTAAAGGCTGGGTTGCCACTAAATGGCAAAAATCTGAAGACCTTCCTTCTCCTTGAGATCCAAGAATCAGACAATGTGCTGGTTTTTACTACTTCTTTGTAAAAATTACTGGAGTTTCCAAGAAACAGAATAAAAGGAATCCATATTGCAAAACAAGAATAAAACTGACATCTCTTACTGATGATGTAGGAAATGCAAAAGAACATACATGTACACACACAGAGACACAGACATACATATAAACACAAACATACATATACAGACAGAGACATGTACACATATACAAGCAAACACACACAGACACAGACACACAGAGACATATAAACATAGACATGCAAAGAAAGTGGGAAATACCCTCCAACGAATTGGCACAGGTAACCAATTCCTAAATATAACTCCAGTGGCATAGACACTATGAAAAACAATCAATAAGTGGGACCTCCTGAAATGAAGAAGCTTCTGTAAAGCCAAGGACACAGTCAATAGGACAAAATGACAGCCTACAGAATGGGAAAAGATTTTCACCAACCCTACAAGTGATAGAGGACTGATCTCTAAAATTTATAGAGAACTCAAGAAACTAGACCCCAGAACCTTGAATAACCCAATCAAAAAATGGGGTTCAAAACTAAAAAGAGAATTCTCAGTAGAAGAATTACGAATGGCTGAAAGGCACTTGAAAAAGTGCTCAACATCTTTAGCCATCAGAGAAATGCAAATCAAAACAACTTTGAGATATCACCTTACACCTGTCAGATTGACTAAGATAAAAGACACAGATGACAGCCTATGCTGGAGAGGTTGTGGAGCTAGGGGAACACTCCTCCATTGTTGGTGGGAGTGCAAGCTTGTTCAACCACTCTGGAATGCAGTATGGTGGTTTCTCAGGAAACTGGAAATCAATCTCCCCAAGGATTCAGCAATATCACTACTGGGCTTATACCCTAAAGATGCCCATTTGCACTCCAAAGGCATTAGCTCAACTATGTTCATAGCAGCATTATTCGTAATACCAAGAACCTGGAAACAACCTAGATGCCCCTCAACTGAATAATGGATTAACAAACTGTGGTACATCTACACAATGGAGTATTACTCAGCAGTAAGAAAAAATGATATCCTAAAATTTGCAGGCAAATAGATGGATTTGGAGAATATCCTCCTGAGCGAGGTATCACAAACCTAGAAAGATAAGCAGGGGATGTACTCACTCATTAGTGGACTCTAAACAAAAAAGCAAAATGCAAAACATGTCCAAACTGCAAATCACAACCACTAAACAGCTTGGCATCTGAAACTCCTTGGACTGGCACCTGGATCCCACTCCCTCCAGAGGAACACCTGACCCAGTCTTGATGTTGGGGTGAGGAAAGTGGATCTGCCAGGAGTGGATGATGAACTAATTCATACTGGGACCTTGGGACCTCCTGCCCTTGCTGGGGAGGAGATGGGGAGATGTGGAGAAGAGAGAGTGACTGAAGGGGTGGGAGAGGAAAGGGAGCTTGAACAAGGATATACGCAGATAAAAAATACTACTTTATTCATAAAAAATAAATTATTAAAAAAAGACTTGCACACACACAAGAACACAAATACAGTGACATACAGAAAGACATTCACACAAAGAAACATATACACATACAAGCATTTACACACAGAAACATGAGCATACACATGAGGACACACACAGACATACACGCATGCATGCATGTGCACACTCAGAACTAATAAATGGAAATGACAAGGTTGTAGGATGCCAGACTGTATTAATTTCTTCTCTTATTGTGACAAGATGCTTACAGAAGTGACTTAAAGGGGCCGGAAAAGAATTTATTTTGGTGCATTTTTTTTTTTTTTTTTACAATAGGAGGTGTGTGTGTGTGTGTGTGTGTGTGTGTGTGTGTGTGTAAGAATTCATATCATGGCATCCCCGAAGCAGGGAGAGGGGGATGCTGGCACTTGACTGGGTTCCTTCATGTCCTTTTTTATTCCTTTGCTTCCTCCTAACCCATGAGATAGCACCGCCACATTCTGGTTGGGCCTTTTCCTGGTAATTCTCTCTGGAAGTGTCCCATCACCAATCTCTTACATGACTGTAAATCCAGCTAAATTGATGATTAAGATTGGCTAACACAAAGATTAAACACCAAGTCACAAAAAGCAATTGTATTTCTCCTTATAATGAACAATCTGAAAATGAACTGAGGAACACAGTACCCCCCATAACAGCATCAAACAGAATAAAATACTGGAAAAGAGATTCATCAAAAGAAGTCAAGAACTGCATACTGGAAACTATAAAATCTCACTGAAGATGCCGGTGAAGGTGAGCGTAGACACACCTGTCACTGTACAGCAAGATTGACTGTGAACATATCATGCATTTAAATGGAATTGCTAACCCTAAGAAAATAAATCTTCCAGAAGAAAGCAGAGCAGGAAATCTGGGAGACTCAGTGTTGACAAAAGATCTCTCAGATGACACCAGGCACAGCCTGTAGAAAAGAAGCAGCAGGCAATTTGAACTCATCAAAAATTAAAAGCATCTATGTTTCAAAAAAAAGAGGAAGAGGTAGGCAATAGATTTGGGGGGGAAATGGAAAAAGAGAACCCAGGCTATTCACAAGCAATAGGAAGTGGAAGGATTTTCAGGAGCCAGGCAGTGTGTGAGTCAGTGGGCTATGAAGGTTGGAAATGAGGAGGGTCAGCATCCCATCTCAGCCCTTTCCATCCAGTGTGCTTCAAGGAACAATCTTCTGAGCTTGGGGACTCATCATGTCTGTAGCATCAAGGTGCTGCCGGGAGTTCGTGGCTAGAATTAAACCCCTCAAATGATAACCATTACTCCTGTACTGACACGCCGTGTGAGCTCATTCAATAACGGCGCACATGAAGTGCCTAATGATTTCTTGTACATATTAAATATTCAGAAGTTATTTATTACTAATTGCTAATCTCTTACTGAGAAGTCAAAAACAAAGCGAACGTACAAGCAAGCTCCATTTTCACTCTTGGATAATTATGTGAGAAAAACAAGAATTTCAGAGTTTGAGCCAATGGCACCCTTATTTTAAAGGCCAAAGGGACAGCTGAAAATCCCCAAGGGCCAGAATTTGATTTCACAGCTTGCTTGATTTTAGTCTAAATGTGCACCTTTCTGGGAGGGCAGGGAGGTGGCTAACATAGTCACAGCATGTTTTATTCATGTGCTCATTTTCCCTCCAGCCATCTTTGTTATTTAGTATTATTTGGGCAGAATAATAAGTTTAAGTGTGATCCTTTCATTCCAGCATGGGATGCTCTTTACCCATAGGTACCTCCCATGCTGGCCCTCTTTCTTCCTCCCTAACAGGCCTTCCTTCTATGTTCGTATCTAGTCCCCTGCCCCCGGATTGCACACATAAAGGGAAACATGAGATCTGTCTTTCTGAGCCTGGCGTAGCAAGCTCTGCATCCATCCATTTTCCTTTAAAGGGTGTGGTTTCCTTTTCTTTTAAGGTTGACTGTAACTCAGGGTGTATATTTACCACTTCTTTACCATCCGCTCTTTGATGGCTACCTAGGCTGGATCTACTCCAAGGTTAATGTCAACAGTGTCATGATAAACATAGATGACCTTTGGGTGTGTATCCAGGAATAGAATAGCTGGGTTATTTTTAAGTAGTATTTTAACTTTTATAGGAGCCTCCCTACCAATTTCCGTATGTTCTCACAAACAGCATATAAGGTGTCTGTCAAATCGTGTGCTCCCCATCCCTATCAACATTTATGTCCTTCTCCTGCCATTCAGGAATGAGGTGTATTCTTGTAGTTTCGATTTGTGCCCTCCTGGTGGAAATCAATTTGAATTCTTTCCATCTCATTTGTCTCCATGAATGAATTTATTTCCATTATGTCAAAGGCCTTGCTAAGTCTCCAGAAGGTCTGAGGCAGTTCTGTTATAACTTGCAGTGTCTGCCAGTGGATAAACTGTTCCTAAGAAAGGAGGGGACTGCCAAGCCACAGGGCTCAAGGCCCTATGCTCCAGACAAACTGTGAGTCTTCTGCTACTGTCAAGTGCTCTGGGGTACAGTAACCAAATGTTGGGCCTTCTTTACCTGGTTGTTGTGAGGACCATCTAGGGTCAGGAATTCTCAGGAGAGTAGGAAGTGAACTCTGTGAACCTAGCCAGGAGGCCTCAAAGCATAGCGGGAGGAGCACAGGAAACATCTGGCTGTAGGTCTCAAACTCCTCATTCCTGTTCAGTTTGCAGGGTGGGGCCACCCTTTGCAAGAGGCTGGAAGAACAGTGACATTCCTGTCTGTGGCTGGGGAGTTCTGTCTTAGCCCACATAGGCAACTGTCACAGAACATCACAATCTGGGCACCTTTATTCTTCAAGCATGTGGATTCTGGAAGTCTGGGGTCAGGAGCCAGTGCAGGAAGGCTCTGGTGAGGACCTGCTTCCAGGAAGCAGATAGTATCTTCTTGTTGGGTCCTCACACGGGGAGAAGGAACTTGGAGTTCTTTGTGCATTTTTTGATAAGGACACCAGTGATGGTGGAGACCCTTCCAAGAGATGCATTCCCAATGGCCGTTGCCTTCCGGGAGAGTTTTGGGTAGCACACAACGTTGGATCTAAAAGATGCCTTTGGTGTGATAGAGACAGAGGCACATAGAAAGATAGTGTGATGGAGGAAGAGGAGGAGGGAGAGGGAGCGGGAGGAAGGGAGGGAGGGCTGGAGGGAGATATCCTTCTACTCACTGCTGCTCACTCGGGCAGGGCAACAGCAGGCTGGGCTCTTGCTTGCCTTCAGAGGAGAGTGGTAACCTGTTGGCACTGGATAGGACCATGTGTCCCACTTCCATGGGTGTGGTGGCCAGGGAGTCAGGGGCATTCCACAGGCCCTGAAAATGCTCTTAGCTCTACCTGTTGTGAGGCACGCTGGGGCTGGGCAGCAGCTCTCCGGAGCTCCAGAGCTCCTTCTCTGCGGCTGTCCTGATCATCTGCATTCCCGTCACACACTGCCTTCTGCCCACACGTAGTCTCTGTTACTGTCTGTCCCTCGGTCTGAGCGTCTGTCTCTCACTCTTCCTGGGTCTCTCTTTGTCTCCTTATTTCTCTCCTGCCTCTGTCTCTGTCTTCTTCCCAGCCTCATTCCTTCTTGGCTCTCAGTTTCTGTGCCTGCACTGTCTTTGCTTTGCTCCTCTCCTCCATCTTTTCTCTCTCTCTGCCTTCCTCATAGATACTCTGTCATTCCAGGTGACTGGAAGCTACAGCCACATCCAAGTACTGACCTGCACGGTCAGCCACATCTGGAGCCAGATGGAAAGTTTTTTTTGTTTTAATGAGATTGTCATGGACCAGGGATGGTGATGATGCTACCTCATGTTCAGAGCACTGGAAAGAGGACTATGCTGTACTGCTAGGGTGGTGAGCAGGTAGCCACTGGTCAGGGCACTGGTATTGTCCAGTCTCTCCAGGCCTCTGTAACTTTTCCTACACTAAACTAGGGCACATTTGCAATTTCAAATTCCCTTCCTTCAGCTCTCTTCTGGTCCATGGCCACCAGCCAACTCTGGAGCCCTGGCTCACTCCCTGGGCTGCACTGAGAAGTAGGGACTCTGTGAACAGCTTGTCAGTAGGTTCAGCCTGTTCCAACCCTGTTCTCTCCCATGCTCCCCGTACTGTGTTCTGGGTCTGTCAAAAGAGGAGCAATTCCTAGGGAGCATTCTCTCAAGGCCTCCAGCTGGGTGGATGGGGCCCACCCACATAGCGGAGGGTCATTTGCTTGCTGAGTGAAATGTTCATTTCTGCCGAAAACATGCTGGCTCAGCCATATCTGGACCATTGTCTAACTGGTTAGTGTCTGGGTGCCACAGCCGGCCAAAGCACATGTACTTGACACTCATAGGCTTGGAGATCTTTGTCTAGGAGGCAGGTGGACACACGGTCAGTGCCCTTGTACTTATCTGGAAACTAAGAGGACAGAAGCCCCTGCCCTCAACAGAACCACAAGGCAGCAGCTCATGAGTTGCTTCAGGTATGATGGGATTCCTGGAGAACCTCCGGGGCCCCAGAGTCGAAACTAAAGATGTCAGGTCCAGAGATTGGAAACTGCTCAGTGCTAAGACTGCTCACCTGCTTTTCTTACACCTGAGCTTAAGGACCGGGAACTGGTTGGTTTTGGAGTTATAGAATCAGGACTCAGGGCCCATGAACATGACATGTATACATAACACACAGACACATTCACACCTCATCACTACATATACACATAAGACACATAAGAGTCATAGATCTCTCTCTCTTTCTTTCTCTCTCTCTCTCTCTCTCTCTCACACACACACACACATACACACACACACACACACACACACACACACACACACACACACACACAGCGTGTCCACTTGACTTTTGTTTTTCCACATGGTTCTAGTTTGAGGTGCTCAGTGAAGGTGTGCTTATTACCCTCAGGACAACTACAGAAACATCAATAGCACATGTGACTTGGGTGTCAGGAATTGCAATAATTCCATGCGCCTCCACAGCTGTGGCATCAGAACTTTACAGTCCTGGCTCCCAGGTATCACACTGGATCTTCTTCCACTTAACACATTAAAACTGAAGCACAAACATCACAACATCTCCCTTAGAAATCATAAGGACTTTATTTTAGCACAGAGGAACTTTATTTTCTTAGTCACATCCCTGCACATCCCAGGATAAGGATCCAGACACAAACCCACAGCCAATAATAGACACAGTGGCAGTAAATTCATAGAGCACCAGGGGAAAATCCTTAGTGTTCACTCAACTGAGACAAGGGGGGGGCGGTGAGACACAGCTGTGGGCATCTGGTTCCAGCAGGATGCTTGGTTAGTTTGACTGACAAGGACTGCACTGGAAAGTAATACAAACCAATGTGATTAAAAATATTTGTTTTGGGACTCAGCATTTCTAAAAATGTTGAGGAGTCAATGAGTTCATTCATATACTTATATTTAGTATAAGAAGTAAAAAATGAATTTTATTTTTTTTAAGACAAGGTATTGGCTTGCCCCCAACTCACAGCAATAATACTCCTGCCTTGTTTTTCCTGTGATTATAGACATGCTCCAGTTTAAACAAAGGAGTTGTAAAAACCAGAAACAGAGCAGCCCTACTGTTCCTCAAATGGAGATACTACAGAACTGGAAACACAGAGACCCTGAACTCCTGGGGGCGGTGATGAGGATGTCTCTGCCATCCTCTGTCTTCTAAAAGTTTGGGACACTGAAAGAGTTCCTAGGGATGGGTTCAAAGAATGAGGTTCAAAGAAAGGCTCTTGATACAATAGCTGAGTAATACATGAGACCAATGCAGGTGGGGCCATCACACGCTGGAAGCATGAGGTGGCATTGAGGGTGAAGACTCAGGTAGGGAAATGGGTTAGAACTCATCCCATGAGGTGTGTTTGGAGTTCAAGCTGGAGGAGTGAAGGAGGAAGGGAAAGAGAGTCAAAGCTGGGGCAGCAGAGCTGCTGGGGTGGGGAGTGGGAGAACAGGGGTGGGGGGATGCTGCTGGGGTGCTGAGGAGCTCCTGGGATGCTGCTGGGGGATGCTAGGAAGCTGCTGGAGGGTTCTGAAGAGCTGCTGGGGGTGTGGGGAGCTGCAGGGTGCTGAGGAGCTGCTGGGATTTGTGGGGAGTTGCTGGGATGCTGCTGAGGGGTGCTAGGAAGCAGCTGGAGGAAGTGGCACCAGCACGTTCTCTGACCTCTGTTTAGATCTACCAGGTAAGGACTCTGCTCACCTGGTGAGCTTGGACACTCTGCTGCCCCCTAGGGGTGGCTGTGTACTGGACTCTGGCTTCCACGAAACAAGAGCAACAGTCTCCCATGGGGAGAAGGCCTATCTTCCTTGCCTCAGGAATCCAGAGTGGCACTTGGCCCTGTATCTCCCTTTGGATGGTTTCAGCTCTCCCATCACATGTGTGCCTAGTGGCCTGCTCATCTCCCAGAAACTCCTACTAGAAAGAAACCTGCATGTGCAGGAAAGGCTAGAAGGCACCAGGACTCCCAGACACTCTGGCAGGGTTAAGTTGCCAGCTCCTCCCTGAAGAGCTAGAGAAGCACCTCCGTTTTTGAGCAAAAGTTCCCAACTTCTAGACAATCCTGAGGTATGCATAGAGACAAAGGTCAGACAGGAGAGGTAGCTTAGGGACTGATAACAGTTAATTATCCATGAAATGTCTCAGGATCGGAGATAGCCAGAAAGACCCAACCCAGAAGGTAGTCAAAAAAAGGGCTTGGTAAACAGCTGGCTAATATAACAGAGGAAGTCTAAAAATTCCCCAAAGACGAGCTAATTAGAATTGCATCCATATCAGAAGACCCCAATTGATGCATAACCTTGTGATTTTTGCCTTTAAAAACTCAGCTTGCAAAGGGGTGGGTGCCTCCTCTGGCCATTGCTAGCCTGAGGTCCTTGTCAAGACTTACTCTCACCAATAAACCTTGCTTTTGCATTTCGGAGAGTTCTTGTCTCTGGTGTTCTCTTTGGGGGCCTTGTGACTAGGCAACAACACTTCCCACCGATGGCCTGCTTTGGGTCATAGTGGCCTTGCTTCCTCCCATACAAAGTGGCAAATGAAAGACATTACAAAGATTGTCTAGATGTCCATGAATGTGTCTGGTGGACATATGTCCTGACATTTCTTAGAAAAATTCCAGTAAGGCTGTGCAGTGGTGGCCCACACCTTTAATCCCAGAGATTGGGAGGCAGAAGCAGGCAGATCTCCGTGAGTTCAAGGCCAGCCTAGTCTATAAATTGAGTTCCAGGACACAGCTAAACACAGAGAAATCCTATTTCAAAAACCAAAACCAAAACCAGAATTTCAGTAATTAAAAATAATGGAAACCATTAGATGACTGATTCTGTGGAGCAAACCTCTGTCTTGCTCAGAACTCTTGAGAAATGAGATCTCAATGAGAAATGAGGCTGTGAGAAAACATTTGGCTTCTGTCTATGAACCTCACCATTGTTCTCAGGTGGATTCACCCCTGTTCCTTCCAGGCTGAGGAAGACTTAGTAGGTGTTTTAAGAGCAGAGGGGAAAGAGGCCTGGACCACCATTACAAGGAAAAAAACCATCTGTTTAGGAGTAAGGTCCCGGTACTGGACAGTGAGGGTTTGCTTACGGGGTAGAGAGGGAGCATCTGCAGATACCCTGGGCCTGAACTCCATCACACCACACTGTCCCGATTACTGAGCTTGTTTAGTTCACTTATCCATTCAACAAATGGGACAGTATTTGGGCTCCAGTGTCTGTGGTAGGTTGCAGGGGGTACAAGGACACCAGTGAGTGTGTAATGAGCCTGGCTAGTGTGCACATCACAAACATCCTGCTGTAGCATCCATGTGCTCAATAGCCAGGCTGGGACTGAGCATCTTCCGACTGAGCATCTCTATGTGGGATAAAGAGCACTCCAAATCTAAAAAGCCCAACCGAGCACCATGCCTATTGATTGTGTAGGCCAACAGAGCTCTGAGACACCTGGCCTTCTGGCCTGGCCTCTGCCGCCCCCTGCTGGCAATGGACCATACTGCCGTCTCTCAGCTCTCCTCCAGGGAGTGGAGGGTGTGGCACAGGGCATTGTTACAGTTTCATAAGGTACCTTGACCAAAAGCAACTCAGGGAAAAGTTTTATTTGGCTAACGTTTCCAAGTCACAAGCCACCATTAAGTCAGGGCAGAACCACACAAACCCTGGAGAAACGCTACTTACTGACTTGCTCTCTGAATCACTCTCAGCAGGCTTTTTAATACTGTCTAGGCCTGCCTGCTTAGGGATGGTGCAGCCCACAGTGGTCTAGGCCCGCCCGAGTCACCCATCAATTCTTCTCTCCTCCCAAGTGACTGTACGTTGTGTCAAGCTGACAAACAAAAGCTAGCCAACACAGTTTCTCTTCTGTGCTTCTGTGGAGTGAACTAGATTGTTTCACAGATTTCTCAAGTTTGGTCTTGATGTTTGGTCGAGGAGTCCAGAGGTTGGAGACAACCATAAGGGCTCACTTCTCCCTGCCCACACCCTCCTATAGGAGACACAGGCCACAGAGAAGGCTGGTATACCTAGGAGAGCTGGGGGGCAAGTCAGACACGGAACCTGCCTCTCTTAACTCTAATCCACGACTTTCCCCATTACCCTGAACCTTCAAGGAGTCCCTGGGGCAGCCTGATGCTTCCCCTGGTCATTCTAGGCAGGAATCATAAACTTTTCTGTCCCTGTGAACTCAGCTATGACCCTCTTATTATGGTTGCTTTGAACTCTTCAGGCTACCACAAACACAGAGCCTGGAGCTGAGCTAAGCAGGTTGCGACGAGGGTGAGGTCTGGGGATCCCAGCACCTTATCTTTCCCAATGGTGTGTTTTGGTTTGTTAGTTTGGGTTCTCAGGGGCCTGGAACCCTTAAACAGTTTTAGAAGGTTTTCTTCTGCACCCCTCCCCAGCATCCCAAAAGTGACCAGGTTGGGCCAAATTCAGATGCACTAGTTGAAGGGTGGGTTCCCTAGAGCAGAAGAAGCAGGGAAGAAATAGCTGGAGAATGCTTTATCCACTGGAGAACATGGCCTTCACATTTCGGGCAGAGCGGTGAGGGTAGACGACTCTAGGAATAAGCTATCAGGAAGGAGCTGTGATGTGGGGTCAGGTAACATGGCTTTTTGTCTTGGTGAATCATGGGAAATGAACGGAGGTACTGAGGAGAGAAAGCAGATGAAATGGGTTAATGTAGGCCTCAAGCAGGCATTCTGAGGCAGGAGTGGAGACAAGAAGGAGGGCTTTTATGGGGAGGGGGCACCAGTGCCTCAAGGAATGGCACCTGGTGGTGGTTCCAGTTCAGGGATCGAGAAGGACCTGGTAAGCACCTGCATTGCCAGGGACCTTTGGCCCCTGTGCTCACAGCAGCAGCAGGATCCAGCTGTGGTTAACTGCTCCCTTCCCAAAACAAAGAGGACAACTGAGGTATGCAGAGGAAGGGGGCAAGGAGACGTCAAATAGGGTTTCACATCTGGTGGCATGATTTCTCTTTGGGAAGAAATGGCCACTGTTAGGGAAGTAAGGGAGAGGGCACAGAGAACAGCTTCAGAGCCACGAGCTGAGAGAAGAGAGCTAAGAAATGGCCAGACAAATTGGTGCAGTGCAGGGCTTCTGTGCCTGCTGGACAGGGTCAAGAGTTCAAGACGAAAGCAGAGCCACAGATCTTGACTGCGAACACTTGAGTTATTTTTGTTTGAATTTGCATATTCGGACACCTACATAGAGAGCGTGTCAGTGGAAGGCACAGATGGCCAGCCTCCTCTCTCTTTTCCCTTTTGGTCCCAGGATGACTTATGTCACAGACATCATGGATGTTCTTTTTAATTTTTCTACCACTGTTTTATAGTGTCTGATGCCCCCAAACCCAGCTGTACCGGGAAGAAATCCTTGTCCACCCTGGGTTCCTCCAACTCATCATTCTTTCATAGCTGTGTGGTAGTGACCGAGCATGCTTCTTCCTGCTGCAGGCTGTTCATTTTGCTCCCAGTGTTTTACTGATGAACAATGTGCCTTTATCTGCTGTTACTGTGACATCTTTGTGACAGTTCCCAAGATATATGTTAAGATGTACGTGCATTAAAATTTAAAATGCATAGCTGTCATGCTTTCTGAAAGGGTTCTCTGTTGCTCATGTTCCCAGTGGCTGCGAGTGACATCGCCACTTTCCTTGGCTTGTCAGTCAGGCGAGGTTCACAATTCTTTAGCTTAAGTCTTAAGAAGCGCTCACCTTCTTTCTTAATTTATTTCCGTTCTTCTTTCCTTCCTCCGTTATTTTTGAGCGTCTAGGGCAGGGTTGTCAGCTGTTCAGAACTGCTCTTCTGTGTCTTTCTTCTCTTAACAGTTTGATAGAGGCTTTAATATGCTGGCATTAACTCCTTGACACATCACCACAAATACTTGTTTCAGATCTATCATCTGTTAATATATCTTTAGCCATGTGAGAACCCACTACTATATTGTTTACATGTTATTTAGGAATTAGCAATTCTAGACCCACACAGTCCATAAAATCTATTATATTTCTCCCTCCCTGAGAGAGAACCATGTGTTCCCCCTAGTGCGTTGCTTTATACCTAACCTCTGTTGGCTTATGGATTATAGTTTGGATATTACTTATATAATAGCTAATACTAACATATAACATTCTTTCATAGCTGTGTGTTTGTTCTCTATTACTGTAAAAGCAACCTGGGAAGGGAAAAGCCAAGGTAGGGACTCAAGGCAGGACCCCGGAGGCAGGAACTGAAGCAGAGGCCAAGGAGGAATGCTGATTTCTGGTTTTCTCCCCATGACTTGCTCTGCTTTCTTTCTTATACCCGCTGGGACCAGCTGCATCACCCACAGTGGGATGGACTCTCGCACATCAATCATTAATCAAGAGAATGCAACATAGACTTGTCTATAGACAGTCTGATGGAGGCATTCCTCAGCTAAGCATCCTGCTTCCCAGATGACTCTGGTTTGTGCAAAATTGTAAAAAAACTAACCAGTAAATATAGGGATGGATATTCAACTTAGCTCCATATAGAATTAACTAAAACCTAAAAATGAAGGGCATATGTGTGAGAAATTTTTGCTTAATTTGAAAAGTGAAGTTCTACTTCTTATCTGTATCTTTGAGGTTGGAAGACACATATTAATCCAGATCTCTTGAACTGGGAAAAGCCACCTCTAATCCGGGCCATGCCTTCTGCTGGAAGCCTATCTAAGGGCACGGAAGAAGGAACTTTGGCTCTCTGCCTCTTGCCCTCACTCTCACTGGCAAGTCCATCTTTCACTGGCATTAAAGTCTGCTTCTTCTGGATTCTGGCATATACTGCAGACCAGCTGAGACATCCAGCCTTGTGGACTGGAGAACTGCTGGATTCTTGGACTTTCTGTTAATAACTAGCCATTGTCATCCACCCATCCATCCACCCATCCATCCACCCACCTAGCCATCCACCCATCCATCCATCCACCCATCCATCCATCCATCCATCCATCCACCCACCCACCCATCCATCCATCCATCCATCCATCTATCTATCTATCTATCTATCTATCTATCTATCCTGTAAGTTGTGGTACTCTAGAAAACCCTGACTAATACAATAGAAAATTGGAAGATTAAATAAAAAATACCTTTTATCCACTTGTCACACTGGTGATACAGAGTCACCAGATCCATTTATTGGAACTGAGAGTGGTGTGAAGTCACAGCCAGAAAGCTGATATGGTCATTAGACCTGAAAGAAGATTTAACGACTTAAGCCGTTGTATTCATTGTGTGTGTGTGTGTGTGTGTGTGTGTGTGTGGTTTCTAAGAAATAATAAATTTCTCATTCTGACAAGGATAACAACCATATTGTTTTAGAAGACCCTCCCATTTTAACTTGAGAGGCTCTAGAACAGCCCTCCCTCTAAATAAGGTCACATTTTGAGGACTTATAAGTTGAGTTTGTGACATAGGCACACATAGGGCACACAATCCATCACTTAACAACACACTACACAATTCCATTATGTATCTTACTTATTTTCTGTACCCACTCATTAGAACATAAGTCACAGGAAAATGTTTCCTGCCTGGTTAAAAGCTGGCTGTGTGATGTGGTAGAGGCATGAGAAACAGGAACCAGGACCCGGAGAGACAGGAGACACAGAAACTGATACTGGAGGATCAGGGAGTGATAAGTTGATGTTGAAAGGACTCACTTAAGTTTGTGCAAGAAATATTGTTACACCAAGTGGAATTTAGCGGGAAGAGCCCTGTGGGAGGCCCCGAGGCGCTGTGCTCATGTATTAGCACCAGGAGAACCTGGAATGTTAAACACAGGGCTGTCCCTTCAAAGGGAGGCAAGCATAACTTGCTATCCTCCCAGAAGGCTAGGAGGGGATGTGGTTCACAGCCTGCTGACCTTTGCTCTCTCTGTGTAGCTAGAGACTATTTTTGGCCCCAGATCCTCCCCCTGACCCTTATTATACATTTACTTTTCTCAATCAATCTATAGAGCCTGTCTTTTATGGAATATATCACAAGTAATCAATCTACAGAATCCATCTTTCTGGAAGGTGTCACATGCAGTCAGTCTATGGAGTCTATCTTTATGGAAACTGTCACATGCACTTTACATGCAGTCATATCCGGTCTTTTATTTGGCTTATTTTGTTTCTCAAAGAGATTATCTTATGCTTTCCTGTTCATATAGTATTGAGTTAATTATCTCCATAAAAGTTTTCACCAAATTATGCTGTGCTTAAATATGCCTAAAATAAACAGCTCAGGGTCAGACTCCTGAAGTTTGAACCAGTGCAGGCCCCTGAGTTGTGCTTTTTTGTGTGTGTCTTTTAGCCTCCCCCTGATTGACTCTCTTCTGGCCATGAAGGTCACAGAGCTCTCCAGCATGAGTAGCATACACTAAGCAGACTTGGTAGAGCTACCCAGGAACCCATATGTACCCATAACATAACTAGACTTTAGATTTGCTGAAAATATCTTCCTAAAGATGGTTCACTAAGAATGCTGCCAATTAGACCCTTTTCCCATAATAAAAGGATGCATACATTCAGGCTCACAGATACCCATTAAGACCATTCCCACGTCAAAGAACAAGCTTCCACAGGACAGGTCAAAGTGGGCAGAACTGGGTCAGGGCTGCCATTAAATCCAGGTCTGTCTTTGGATTCAAGTTCAGGAAGAGTATAATTCTGCCTGACAGGAACAGCTTGGTTAACTGCTGCCCAAGAACAATAGCCTTGATTGATGTCAGGATGACCATGGCAATATTTCGCATTGTAAATCTCACCATTTATCTGAATGATCAAACCTCAGAATTCCTGTCTCTGTGAAACATGTTTAATAGATCAAAGTATAACCCGAGGCTGTGAAACCATATCAGCTGATAAGAATTTCAGTTCAGGGCTGGATCCCTTTTGTGCATGATTAGTAAAGAATTTCCTTTAGTAATCTCTAAGCGCTGGGTGATTTCTCAGTGGGGAGGCATATTAATGCTACAACAAAATGGTAGCTTCCCAAACAGTGGAGCTGTGCAGAGTGTTCATCCTCCCTGAGAACCAGGGTTGGCATTTGAGGCGATGTTACTTCTACTGACAGCAGCTGGAGTCTGATGAGACCCCTAAGTGAGATGATGAAGAAGGACAAGGCCGATGTGCTATCCCTGAACCACAGGCCGGCATCATGGTTTCTTCACTCCGGTCCCCTTCCCTGTGATCCACACAGCTCTATGAGACGGACCTGGAAACGCTGGGCTCAGTTCTTCAGTGGGGTAGCCAGGCAGACCCTGAGCACGCCAGGGATTCTTTACTTTGCCAGTCCAGGAGAGAGGCCTCATTTCTAGAGTTGATTTAATCTTTATTTGTAGATATTTAACATGTAGCATGGTATTCTTTTTTTAAAAAAGGTTTTATTTTGTGTGTATGAATGTTTTGTTTGCATGTATGTATAGTATTGACTGTGTGCCTGGTGTCCATAGAGTACCTTGGATCTGAAGTTGTTACAGCTGGTTGTGAACTACCATGTGGGTGTTGGGAACAGAACCCTGGTCCTTTGCAAGACTATAAAGCACTTTTAACTGCTGAGCCATTTCTCCAGCCCTGTATGCTATTTTTAGAGCATTTTAATAGTACCCAAAAGAAAACAAATACCAGATCAAATTTGTTTAAAGAAATCCAGAATTCCACTCTCCTTATGTATCAAGCATCCCTATCCATGGAAAGGCATCAGGGTTATGATTTAATAATCATTTTCTCACTTATTATCCCTATGTTTTAAAAATGCTTTGTTCAGCAATCCTTGTAATGAGCCCTCCTAGGGATATGCCCTGGGCTCTTGCTATTGACATGCCAATCTATAGCCATGTCCCCACTGAAAACTTAACCACTCAGGGTTGTCATTACAGATAAGGCTGTGATAGGCAAATTATTATCTTCATAGAGATATCCTTTCCCTTTGGGAGGTCTGTTGACTTATTAAGCAGAATATCCAGGAATGAAATTACTGACAGTTCTTTTTATGGCTACTTAAACATGACCAGAAAGTAATTTTCCATAACTGCTTTTTAGATCACCATTAGTGG
The DNA here is from genome assembly GCA_004025045.1 of Sigmodon hispidus. NCBI lineage: Eukaryota > Metazoa > Chordata > Mammalia > Rodentia > Cricetidae > Sigmodon > Sigmodon hispidus. The sequence goes on from PVIH01003605.1 coordinate 99,613, forward strand.
TAGAGTATTTGCCTGTAATGTGTGAGACCATGGGTTTGATTCTCAACACAGCAATAAATAAATATAAATAAATAACCAAAGCTATGGTAGTTAATACATGAGAATACCACTGTATTGGCCATGGTTTGCTTTTTGGTGTTCTGACAAAGCACTGACCAAAAGCTATTTGGGAAGGAAAGGATTTATTTTATTTTACACTTCTGAGTCAAGGCAAGAACTCAAGGAAGGAACCTGGAGGCAGAAACTGAAACAGAGACCATGAAGGCATGCTGCTTATTGGCTTGCTCCCAATGGCTTACTCAGCCAGTTTCCTTATACAACTCAGGACCACTGTCCAGGGGTTGGCATTGTCCACAGTAGCCTGGCCTCTCTCACACCACTCATTGATCAAGAAAATGCCCTACAGGCCAAGCTGATAGAGGCAATTCTTCACCTGAAGTTCCCTCTTCCTTGGTAATGCAAGCCTGTGTCATGTTGACACTAACCAAAACAATATCATCTTGGAAGGAAGGGTGCTGGAGATTGAACCCAGGACCCTGTAAATGCTAGGTGAGCAGTCTATCACTGAGCTACACCCATAGTCTAGTTCCATGTATTATTGCAAATTATTATTGCGCATATATTTTTCAAATGTCAGCAATGTCAAAGGCCAGTCTGGACATGCTGTGTGTCATGAGAGGTTGTGTTTTAGTGGATGGGTGCTGACAGGTGTATTTGGGGAAGAGAGACTCTGTGGGGTTGTAGGGCTGTTTCAGTGGCTCATGGCCACAGTCATAAGCACCTTGGTAACAGCCCCTCACTCACATTTTGTTCCTGGTCCAGCTTCCAGCAACCCAAGGGCCTCCTCTCCTTTCTTACACGCTTCAGGGCAGAGTTCTTGCTGATAGTTTCCACACATCATTCATTACCTCTAAGTACTTGGTCAGTATGAGTCTTCCAACTGGCCTCTGCTGTGGGATATTGCTCTTGTACACCATGGAGGTTTGTTGCTCATAATGGTTTAATAAAATGCTGATTGGTCAAGTATCTAGACAGAAAGTAGAGGTGAGGCAAGCAGACCAGGAGAATTCTGGGAAGTAGAAGAGCAGAGCAGCAGATGACAATGAAACACAGAAGAAGAGGAATGAGAATGCTGCACTGAGCAAAAAGGTACCAAGCCAAGTGGCTAAACAGAAATAGAAATATAGGTGAACTTAAAGTATAAGAGTTAACAAGCAATAAGCTTGAGCCATAGACCAAACAGATTGTAAATAATATAAACCTTTGTGTGATTATTAGGACTAAGCAGATGTGGGTGGGTCCCAACCTTGGGGCTAGACCAGGCCAGAAACTTCTTACTACAGGACTCCGGAGCTCCAAGAGGCCCTGGTACTTGTTGGGTCAGAGCAGCATTGCAGTGGCATCCAGTGAGTGATGGAGTGAAATGTAATGAATGAATACCACCATTCCTTACTCTCTCCACATCTCAGCTCTGTCTCATGGCTGTAGATATTACTAAAGTGAGGTATCTAGACATACACATGCACACACACATACATAATAATTTTTTTAAAAAAATAAAATGTTTTTGAAAATGCTGGAATACTAAATGACTCAAAGGGTAAAATTAAAAAAAAAAAACTGAAAAAATCTACATCCAAGAAACCAGTTTATTCAATAAATTCACAACCTCAGAAATGATGGCAGTAAGAAACTTTTTTTTTTGAGACACAACAGTCTTTATTGGGCTCACACCAGGAGTCCATTGGATGTCTTGAGGACCTCTGTGAACTTGCTGATTTTCTTCTCCACATTCTTTTCTGCCTGTTTCCTCAGCCTCAAGAGCTGCTTCTTTTTCCGATAGTGGATCTTGGCCTTCTCCTTCCGTTTCTCCTCCAGAGTGGCTGTCACTGCCGGGATACTTCCACCCGACCTCATGAGCCAGACGCCCCAGGTAAGCAAACTTCCTGGTAGGCTTCAGTCGCACAACTTGAGGGTGGCAGGGACCACCATCTGTTTTTTCTTGTCATAGGGAGGAGTTATCCCATCAAACACCTTGAGGCGTTCCAGGGCAGCCTGGCCTCTCTTGGTCTTGTGGGGCAGCATGCCTCGCACAGTGCGGATGGCAGTAAGAAACTCTTATTGATTTTATTTTGTTTTGCCTTGAGACAGGGCCTTAGTTAGGGTTGCTATTGCTGTGATAAACACCATGGCTAAAAGCAACTTGGGGAGGAAAGGGTTTATTTCAGCTTATGTTTCCATATAGATCCATTATAGATGGACACAAGGGCAGGAACTCAAGGCAGGGACCTGGAGGTAGGAACTGAAGCAGAGGCCGTGAAGGAACACTGCTTACAGCCCACTCTGGTAGGAGCATTTTCTCAAATGATGGTCCCTCTCCCAAATGTCTTCAGTTTGTGTCAAGTTGACAGAAAACTTAGCCAGCACAAGAAGGGAGAGTGAAATATCACAGGAAATAATTCTGAGGTGGCTAGAAGAGAGGAAGCATGGAATGTGCCATGAGAGGACCTACTCATGGGATCGATGCTACCTACACACTCCATCGATGGCTTGTTCAGGCACCATGCTTTGGCTCCGGGAGCATCAGGTGCCATGCCTCGGCTCCGGGAGCATCAGGAGACATGCCTCTGCTCTGACAGCATCAGGCACCATGCCTCAGCTCTGGGAGCATCAGGTGCCATGCCTCGGCTCTGGGAGCATCAGGTGCCATGCCTCAGCTCCGGGAGCATCAGGAGACATGCCTCAGCTCCGGGAGCATCAGGAGACATGCCTCTGCTCTGACAGCATCAGGCGCCATGCCTCGGCTTCGGGAGCATCAGGAGACATGCCTCTGCTCTGACAGCATCAGGTGTCATGCCTCGGCTCTGGGAGCATCAGGTGCCATGCCTCAGCTCTGGGAGCATCAGGTGCCATGCCTCGGCTCTGGGAGCATCAGGCGCCATGCCTCGGCTTCGGGAGCATCAGGAGACATGCCTCTGCTCTGACAGCATCAGGCACCATGCCTTGGCTTTGTGAGCATTGAGCTTCATCATGAAGTACTGTGTGAGAGTTAGATTCCCAACACTGAAAACTGAACATTTGGTTGTCGAGGGCGTGGGAAGATGGCAAAACCAATATAGCTTCTCTGCGTGTCCCCAGCACAGGATTCCTGGTTCCGAGTCTGGTCTAGTGGCGTTTCCGTCAGCTCTCTTTCATCTCGTACTTGTTGTGACAATAGATTTGTATAGAGGACGTTTGTGAAGGGATTAAAAGTCACAGCATTTATGGGTTTCCGGCTCTTGTGGAAGAAGACAGATTTATGAAGTATTTGCATTTCATGATAATGAGGCTGACCATATGAACAATTGGTATGTTTCCATGTAATTGAGCCCATTTATCCTCCATTGTTTGTACGCTCTGAAATAACACCAGGGCCCATGACATCAGATTTCCTTAACAATCTGAACTGTCCTGCTGTGCACCCACTTAGATCAGTCTGTGTTTAAGATTCATTTTAGTGCAAGTGATGGAGAGAGAATGGGTTAAAAGAGCTGAATTCAAGCTAAGATTTTGCTAATAAAAATAGTAAGAGCCAGCCTAGACAAGGCAATTGGAAACTAACTTTTTTCCCCCTACTCTTTCCTGCTGAGTTAACTTAAAAAAAGTGAGAGGCTAACAGAAAAAGGCCTTGAGAGGCTGGAGGTGGGAGGTGGGGGGTGGGGGTGGGGGGGATGGGGGCGCTGGGCTGATTTGGGACCCAAGTACCATGAAACACTGGTCACAGGACTTTACATCAACCTCAGAAACATGGCCAGTCTCTCAGACTAGCCACAGAAAACTGCCCAACTGCCTCCCCAGTTGAAAGAAAAACACTTTTCACCAGAGCGGGTGTGTGTGTTGGGGGTGGGGGTGGGCACAAATGCTAGATCGACCCTTAGGAATGCTGCCAGAAATACTTTTAGGGACATGTGCTTTTCTTCCCTCTGGGCTCCGATGGTTCAGAGACAACTCAGTCTCCAAAGTCCTGGCCCGGGATGATCCTGTGTTCACAGGACTGAGATTCCCTTTTCTGAATAGATCCCTGGATCATGTCTATGTAGACTTTAGCTATTGTCAACATATAGTATAGCTATTACCTCAAAGGGAAGAAGAGATAGTTTATTCTTGAGACAAACATGAGTGACCATGGCCTGGGACACATCGGTTTAGGTGTCCTGAATAATGTGTTCCACTGTGGAAATAGTTACATGAGAATGTTTGTGAAGAACAACAGAAAGGATTATCATTTTTCAAATGTTGGTGAGGACAACAGATAGGTAGGCTATGGCAGGGTACAGGTGGGCTCGCTCTTATAAGTCTCAGACACTATCTGAAACATTCTTGGGGTTTGGGTTGGTGGAAACCAGTGGTTTCTATACACCCCAAAGGTGAAACATGGTAAGTCAGATAAATAGGTGGGCAATAAATACTTATTAAAGAAATCAAAAAGAACTGAAGATAATTTTGACTCTGTATTCTCAACATTACTACTTCTGCTGGTCAGATTTTTAATTAGTCAGCCTGGTAGATTCCTTTTATGTAAGCATAGCTTTCCCCCTGAGAAAGAACTTTATTCCCAGGACCACTTGTTAGCCAAACATCACGTTTTCTACATGTGAAGGCCAAATGTTGTTTTGTGTCCCCAGTGCTAGGAAAGCTCATTCCTAGGAGATGATAATGATGAGGATGAACAAAGGGTATATTTCACCTTATAGGGTATAGCACATTGTTGAAGGAAGCCAGTGCAGAAACGCAAGGCAGAAACTGAAGCAGAGACCATGGAGTGGAATGTTCTAGCTTGCTCTCTATGGCTCCCCCAGCTTTCTTTCTTTCTTTCTTTCTTTCTTTCTTTTTTTTATAGGTATAGTTTCTTTATTCACTCATCAGTTGATGGACATCTAGACTGTTTCCATGTCTCACCTACTGTGACTAGAGCAGCAGTGAACACGGATGAGCGTGCATGTTTGATGTGGGATGTCTTTCTGTATGCTGTGACTATCATTCATCAATAAAGGAACTGTTTTGGCCTATGACAGGCACCTAAGAAGTAGGCGAGGGAAATTGGAGCATAAATAGGGGAAAGAGGGCAGAGTCAAGAGTGACTTAATCCAGCCACCCGAGAAGCAAGATGTAAAGAAATAGGTAAGTCGAGGGCCACGTGGCAATACAGATGAATGAAAATGGGTTGAACTAAGATGCAAGAGCTAGCCAGCGATGAGCCTGAGCCATAGGCAAACCAGCTTGCTTTCTTATACAACCCAGAACCACTTGTCCAGGGTGGCACCACCCACAGTGGGCTGGGCTCTCCTACACCAATTGTTAATCAAGACTTGCCCCTCAGATTTGTCTACAGGCAATCTGGCAGAGGTCTCACCTCAGTTGTTCCCTCTTCCCAGATGACTGTAGCTTGTGACAAAAGACTGACCATCACTGTTGCTATAAACAGTAAAAAAGAAGACTCAGGGTCACATTAAAATCACTATCCATCTGGATCTGGGTCACATTGTTTTGTTTTATTTATTTTGCATTCTGTATTTGACATAATAATCAAAACCTATATGCTCTAGAGAAGCAAATAGTCATTTTAAGAACCCCCAAAGCCACACTCTGCAACCAGACTGGTTGTATGGTTCCCATTATGCCTATAGTTTTATATATATAATGTAATGCTGTCTTTTGATATTTAGAATATTTGAAATAATTTATTGTTTTTAATTTTAGTTTAGCAAGTTGGGTTTTTGTAGTCATAACTTTAATTTAATTTAGTGACCAAATTATTGCAACTATTTTTTACTAATAATTTAATTTGTTCCATCAGTGTGGTTTAGTGAAATAAATGTATAGTCACATTACAGAAGAAATCAAGATTAGATAACAAAATACAGTATCCTGTGTGTGTATGTGTGTGTCTATGTGTGTACATGTGATTGTGTGATGGTTACATACATATGTACATGTGTAGACACTAGGAACATTTCTCAGTCATTCTTCACCTAATATTTTTTAAAAAAGGGTTTGCTGATTTTAATTTTATGTGTATGAGCATTTTGCCTTGCAACATATGCATGCAGTACCTGCAGAGGCCAGAAGAGGGCACTAGATCCTCTGGAATGGGAATTACAGACAGTTATATGTGCTGGGAATAGAACTCAAGAGCAACTGGTGCTTTTAACCACTGACTTTCCACCTTATTTTAAAAAACAAGCTCTCTTACGGAACCTGGAGTGCATCAGTTCAGCTTGTGTGGCTGACCAGAGAGCCCAGCTATCTGTCTATCTCTGCTTCCCCAAGCTGGAATTACAGACCTGCTTCTTTTAAGAGTTTTTTCCTTACGTGACTGCTGAGGATCTGGGTTCAGACCTTTGTGCTGTGTAGCAAACATTTTATCCACTGATTCACCCACCCAGCCCATGGCAGCAATGCTGTATATTCCTTCATGTGCCAAATATTAGAGGTGGGTAGATCTACCAGGCTGACTTACAAAAAATCAAGATTCTATAGCTTTTGTAGACATAATAAAATTTTATTTATTTTACAGTGAGGAAAGGAAATGGGACCTCAGTAGGAGCCATTATATAGTATTGCCTATCTTCTTTTTACTCAGAAACTCCTAGTATTTTTTAAATACACTTTCTTTTTTTTAAAAAAGATTATTTATTTATTATGTATGCAGTATACAGAAGAGGGTACCAGATTGTCATCATAGATGGTTGTGAGCCACCATGTGGTTGCTGGGAGTTGAACTCAGGACTTCTGGAAGAACAGTCAGTGCTCTTAACCTCTGAGTCATCTCTCCAGCTCCTTACTACACTTTCAACATCATTGAGTTATACTCATTTTGGTGGGTTTTTATATTACAGGTTTCCTCTGTGTGTATACATGTGTGTGTGTGTGTGTTGTGTGCAGATGTATTTGTGAGTGTGCATGTATATGGGGAGGTCAGAGGTCAACAATGAGGTGTGTCATTCTAGTTTTATTTTGATTTCTGGGACAAACACCAATAGCAAGTTAGGAAGAAAGAGCTTATTTAATCTTTGACATCCACATCACACTCTGTCATCAAGGGAAGTCAGGAAGAAGGAACTTGGAGGCAGGAGCTGCGGCAGAGACCACAGAGGAACACTTTATTCTGGGTTGCTGCTGATGGCTTCCTCAGCTCACTTGCTTGTAAATCCCAGGACCCCTTGCCCTGGGGTGGCATCACCCACAGAGGTCAGGGACTCTTCTCATCAACCATTAAGAAAATGCCCTAGAGACTAAAGAACACCTAGTAGAATCACAGTAAATCACAATTCACTCTTAGAAAAAAAGACTGGGAAATTTATATCTCTATTTTTGCAAGTGTGAGTGAGGGCAAGAGAAATGCAAGAGGTAAAGAGAGAAGCTTGTTATGTGGGCTTATGCTACTATCTTCTTCGTCTCAGGCTAATGAGCAGGGAGAGAGATGCTTAAGCTTGTTATGTGGGCTTATGCTACTATCTTCTTTGTCTCAAGCTAATGAGCAGGGAGAGATGCTTTTGAAACAAAAACCTTGAATTAATTAATAAAAGTGAGAACTCTCTGGTTTGTAGGTATATAGAATGATCTAAAATTCTTTATCAAGTTCTGGCAAATCCTAATGCCATGCAGGGAACCCCATCATCAATGTTTTTAGCCTGGCTTTTGTCTAGAGAATGTGAGTGACGTTATGATCTGTTTTCCTACTTTATCTTAAAAGAGGCGGGGACGATCTTTCTCTTTGATAAAAGATTTTGTTCTAGGAGCTGGACAGATGACTCAACAGTTAAAATCATGGCCCACTCTTCCAGACAACCCGTGTTTGATTACCAGCACTCACATGATGGTTCACAACCATTTTTAACTCCAGTCTCAGAGGATCTGATGCCCTCTTCTGGCCTCTGTGGGCACTGCATGCAGGTGGCACACAAAAATACATGCAAGCAAAACAATCAATCACATAAAAAACAGATAAATAAATAAAATATTTTTGCTGTAGTTGAGGATGACTAGAGAAGAGAGTAAAAGAAGATGATAAAAAGGAGAAAGATAGGGGCTGGAGAGATGGCTCAGGGATTAAGAGCACTGACTGTTCTTCCAGAGGACCTGAGTTCAATTCCCAGCAACCACATGGTGGCTCACAGCCATCTGTAATGAGATCTGCTACCCTCTTCTATATACATAATAAATAAATACGTCTCTTAAAAAAGGAGAAAAATAAAGATATATGAAACGTTAGATTCCTCAGAACTTATCTTTAGTTCTCTTACACATAACAAATTTTCTTATTATTTCTAACTTTTAAAGTTTTTTATTTTCAACTTTGAAGATCTCCCAGTCTCTCTCTTTCCTAGTAAATGAGAAACTTTATTATATATTTAGTTGTTTTAATATTTCAATTAATTACCTCTTTTGGCCCTTAGCTTTGTGGTCAAGGATGTCTAGTTTACTACTTAAAACTTCCGTTAGAACTTCAAATAGACATTACTAGGGGATATCATCTTGATGGCATACAATCAGAAAAGATATCAACTCTACAGAGAGAAGAAACCATACTAATTGCTGTTAGGGTGCCTGGCATGGTAGTCTACTTGGGAGGCAGAAGCAGGTGGATCTCTGTGAGTTGGAGGCTAGCCTGGTTAACATACTGAGTTCTGGGCTAGACAGGGCTACATTGTCTCAAAAAGCAAAACAAAACAAAACCAACCAATCAAATAACCAACCAACCAACCAAAAATCTGTTAGAGGGTCTGGAGAGGTGGCTCAGTGGTTAAGAGCACTGGCTGCTCTTGCAGAGGACCCAGGTTCAGTTCCCAGCATCCACAGGGCAGCTCATAGCTTATCTGTAACTCCAGTTCCAGGGGATCCACTGACCTGGTCTCTGCAGGCACTGCATAAATGTGATGTACAGGCATGCATGTGGGAAAACATCCATACACATAAAACAAATGCATAAAGAAAGCTGTTATGGAAAAATGCCAATTCATCTATAAACATAAATATACCAGTATAATTTCAGGTCTCTTGTCAGCAGCTCAATAAGCCAGGGGAAGCTTGAATGCAAGTAACTGCCAACTAAGTATGTTATAGATAGCAAAGCTTTGTTTTAGTCTTTCGTACACTAGGCCATGAATTCATTTGGAATGGGCTTCAGCAGCTCAGGCTCCTTCCTATTAGTCCTCACAAAGTGAGCTTCTCTGGGTGGGGCAGGCTTGCGCTTCAGCTGAACCCAAGTACTCTTCTCCTTGGCTTCCTTTTTCTTCTGGTCGTTCTCCTTCACCCGCTTCAGGAAGCTGTCCCTGCTCTTAGAGTGCTTGATGTGCTCAGTCTGCACACTGATTCTCTTGTTGAGAATCTTGCCCTTAACTTGCTTGTTTACTATGATGCCCACAGCATGCTGGGTGACATTGTAGACTCTTCCGGTTTTGCCATGATAACACTTATGAGGCATTCCTTTTTGAACAGTGCACATTCCCTTGATGTCTACAATATCACCCTTCTTATAGATTCGCATGTAAGTGCCCAAAGGAACAACTCCATGTTTCCTAAAAGGCCTGGAGAACATATAGCGAGTCCGCGCCTCTTTCCCTTGGTGTTCATCTTTTTGTCGAGTTACTGAAAGATGGCTGCTGCAGCCAAAAGGCAAAGCTGTGATTTAAAATTGACAGAGAAATAAGGACTTTTCAAGGCAAGTATAAACGTAAGCAGTACAAGACCACCAAGCTGGTACTACAGAAGGTACTCGAAAGAATGCTGTACACATACAGACCTGACATTAAACAGAGCTAGCCAGAAGGTGGGTATCCGAGGGTGACTTATCAGCACTTGAGAGATGCTGATCCTTGTGATTTCCCCAAGTTCAGGAAACTTGACTGTATAATCTGTGGTAGTTGGGGACTGTGTTCCTGTTCTCCCCTGAAAATAAATAATCATATTATACACAAAGGAGTACAAGAAAGACTACATTTCTTGAGGAGGACAGTTGAATAAAGAGAGCTAGGAAGGAGTCACCACAGCAAACCAGCCATGAAAGAGAAGCAGAACAGGTAACTTAATCAAAGAGAAAACAACCAATAAATACAAGAATCAGGGGCTGGAGTGACTCAGTGATCAAGGGCAGTGGCTGCTCTTCCAGAGGACCCCGCTGTGATTCCCAGCACTCACAGGGTGGCTCACAGTCATCTGTAACTCCAGTTTTCAGGAGATCTGATGCTCTCTTCTGGCCTCTGCGGGCTCTGCACACACACAGTGGGCAGACATGCCTTCAGGCAAAACATCCATATTCATAAAATAAATAAATGTTAAAAAAGAGAAGCAGGTAGGTTTCATCAAATTAAAAACTTCTCTGAAAAATGTCATACGAAGAAGGTGAGATTTTTTTTTTTTTTCTTTTTAAAGACGGGGTCTTAGCTGGAGAGGTGGCTCAGTGATTAAGAGCACTGACTACTCTTCCAGAGGGCCCAGGTTCAATTTCCAGCACCCACATAACAGCTATCAACTGTCTGTAACTCCAAGATCTGACACTCAGACATATATGCAGGCAAAACACCAATTAAAATGAAATAAAAATAAATAAATTATTAAAAAAGACAGGGTCTCATTATGTTAGAGCAGCCATTGAGATCCACTTTCATCTGCCTCCTGGGTGCTGGGATTAAAGGCATGTACCGCCATGCCTGGCAAAGGAGGCACTGTTGAGTTTTAATCTGACCAAGGACTGGGGCTTGGACTAGTAAACCCTGAAAGTAACTTTTGGAAAAGGAAAAAGGGCAGCAGCTCAGTGGGTGGGGCACTGATTGACACCCCCAAGGTCCTGTGTTCACTCCCCTACATAACCAGGCTTTGAGGTGTGTGTCCATAATCCCAGCTTCCGGAGGTGAAGGAAGAAGAATCAGAAGTTCAAGGTTATCTACAAGTGCCTGCAGAGTCAGTCTGGAACTTCCTGAGATCCTGTCTCAAAAACCGAATGGAACCAGACAAACCATAATAAAAACCAGAAGAGAGAAGAGAGAGGGAAGGAGGAAGGGGGGGGGCGTAGCGCCCATTGGTGCTCTCTTCTTTTAAAATTTATTTTATGAAGATTCCAGTTTCTGAGATGATTGGGCTGATGACACTAATGTTTGGGGAAGATCTTCATTGTCTCTGAAAGCACCCGCCCGACACACCCATAGGTGATTCTCAGTTCAATCAAGTTGACAGTCAAGATCAACCAGCATACTTGCTCAGCAGCACAGTGTAACAAACTATGGCTACACATGGTGTTTGAAGTTTTTTTTAATCACTTAGTGTAACTGAGTGATAAAATCTGCTCTCTGAAAGTGATATACTAGATGAGATCATACATATTACATTCTGGAAATGACAACATTTTAGAGGCAGAGAGTACATGACTAGTTGCCAAGGTCAGTGGAACTAAGAAGAAAGGCGGTGTGGATGGACACAAGGGTTTCTTAATGCACTGATGTCTTGAGTGGGGTCTACAAACAAGACAGAGATGTGTAAAACTAAATACACATATTTAAGCGAGTATAATATTGAGGCATGCTGAATAAAATTTGTGGTCGTTTGAATAAAGTGGTCCCCAGAGACTCATATCCTGATGTAGAACTCTTGATATTCTCCAGCACCATGTCTGCCTACATACTGCCATGCTTCCATCATGATGATAATGGACTAAACCTCTGAACTGCAAGCCAGCCCCAATTAATGTTTTCTTTATAAGAGTTGCCATGGTCATGGTGACTCTTCACAGCACTAGAACATTGACTAAGACAATACTGTACTGTAGGTTTCATTTTTAATGTCATGGGGGAAACTGGTTATAAAACGTTCCTGGGAACTCTGTTATCCCCTACTACTGCATCTAAAGTAATAAATAATCTCAGTAAAAATTTCATCCCAGAAAATAGGTGAGAAAGCATCCATGGTGGACTCAAGTCCTTGGAGGCACCTGGAGGAACTCAATTGTGCTGAGACTAAAAGCAGGATTTCCAAAATCAAAATAAAATTAGAGCTGGCATTTCTTTAGCACATAAGACACCCCAGGGTGCTCTGCTGGGTTGCACATTTCATCTTATTGCATTTGTCTTTCTGGTATTTTTTCTCATTAGAGATGCTACTCCAATTTCCTCAGCAGTAAAAGGGTGATAATGGCTGTCTATAGAGCTGATATGAGGTGCTAAATGGATTTTAATGCATCATGTGCATAAACCAGGTTCTGACATGTAGTTGGTGCTGAAGTAGCACTAGGTACCAGTATGGGAATGTATCTCTAGTCCCAGGCCATAATTCTATCTGAGCTTTGAGGTATATATGAATGTGTTGTGGGCCACATTATTCCAGAATAAAAAAAGTATGATGAAAAGCAAAACACAAGTTCATGAGAGATAAACTTGAATTAAAAAAGGTACAAATTAAGGGTGTGAATGGAACAAGGATGTGGTAAAATTTTTGGGCAAAAATGAAATAATTTTAAGAATAAAAATGAACAGTAGAATACTTCTAGATTTACAGAGATGTTGGGGAGATAGAATGGGGGAGAACCTGCTGGTCCTTACCTATCTTCCTCTGTTGGTAAACATTCCAATTCTATGGGGGTATTTGTACCAGCCAGTAGACCTACATAGATCCACTTATACTGAATACCCTGGCTTTTCTCTCTTCTTATCCTAGGATTTTGGTGAGTCACATAGTTTCAGCCTCCTTTTGACTGTGAGAGTTTCTGGCATGTTCTTGGAAGTTTTCTATAACTTTTTTTCTGATCTTATACTAGAATTTTTCTCTCTGCTACAAAACTGAGAAGTCAATAGAAAGGAAAACTTTAATTTGCCTCCTAGTTTTAATGTATGGCCAATTGGTTCCACTGTTTCTTGGCCTTGGTGGGGCTAGGCATCATGTCAGAAGGTACATGGCAGAGGAAACTGTTTCCCTCATGGTGGCCAGGAGCCAAAGAAAGTGAATTAATTTATAAATCCACAGTGTGTCAGTCTTCATAAGACAAAGCACTCAGGAGCCGATCATCCCCTAAAATAACCATTGAAGCACTGAAGATCAGGCCTTCATTCAGCACATGGACTTTGGTGGAATATTAAAGGTATAAGGTGAAGAGAGTAAACTTAGTTCAAGAAACCCTGTTTTGTATTCTAGTAGCCACAGAGATAAAATAGAGTTCAGTTTCACATTCCTGGCAGGGTCTTGCCGAGTTCTAGGAGAGACCAAGCTAAGCTCTAAGGACACCTGCATGATCCAATCTTCCGGCAGTAAAAACCTACCCTATCCAGGTGAGGTCCAGGAATGTTAAGCTGTAAAAAGTCCCTAAGCATGAGTTCATTCACAGCACAGCTGTGCCCTTGACCTCAAGTAACCCTGCCTTGTGGTCTTTGCCTATAAAAAGCTTGTGTAACTTGGGGTGCTCAGCTCTTCCCTGCACCGCACTCATGGGGTGCACGTGTGGTGCAGAGAACAAGCTCCCTGCCTAGGCTTGTATCTTGCTGACAATAAACCTTGCTGTTGCATTTCGGACATCTCTGTCTCTGGTGGTCTCTCTGGGTGGTTGAGATTCAGGCATTACATAAGGCAGAAGCTAGACCTGGTGGCACAGACCTGTAGTTTCAGCTATTCAAGGAGATTAGAGAAAAGGATTTCATGCCTATGGCCATTCTGGACAATCTAATGAAACACTGTCTCAAGCTAGGAAAAAGTAAAGAAGGGCTGAGGATACAGATTAGGAGTAGAACATCTACATAACATGTGTGAGGACACAGACTCAACTGTTAGTACTGAGAGAAAAATCAAACACAGAAATTAAGTGAATTAGTACATGCCTAGCATTTGGAGGCTAAGGCAGAAAGCTGCTGGGTCTGAGGTCAGTCTGAGCCACATAGAAAGACTATAACAACAACAACGACAACTATAAACATCAAAGCCATAGCAGAGATTTTACAGAAGTTCCTTCAGTTGAAGTTTAAAGCATGAAAGTTCTTCTGGACAAAGACTGCATAAGAAAGGTGCCATCATCATTGAATGGCACCGGGATGCCTGTGTCTATTATGAGTCATATTGGCTTGGTCATCTAGCTAGATAATTGTCTTAGATTTCTCTTGTGATAAAAAAAAAATGGTCAAAAGCAGTCTGGGGAGGAAAGGATTTATTTCACCTCAAAGACTATAGTTCATTATGGAGAGAAGTCAGGACAGGAACTCAAGGCAGGACCCCAGAGGCAGGAACTGAAGCAAAGGCCACGGAGGAATGCTGCTTGCTGGCTGGCTCACCATGGCTTTCTCAGCCTGCTTTCTTATACCATCCAGGATCACGTTCCCAGAAGCGGCTTTACCAATAGTGAGATGGACACTCCTACATCAGTCAGTAATAAGAAACTGCAGTGCAGGCTTGCCTACAAAGCAATCTGAGGGAGCCGTGTTCTCAGCTAAGAGACCTTCTTCCCAGATGACTCCAGCTTCATCAAGCTGGCAAAACCAGCCGAAACAGAGATGCCTAACAATTTCCTCTCTAGAAAGTTACCCCCATGCCTGCACATACATATTCTCATCCATCTATATCTATACTAGGCTAGAAGAGGTGATAATTATGGCTCAAAATTTTCACATAGTTGTTGAATATTATTTTAAGGTGTGCTACTTTTATTTATGTTGCATTTGTTTAACTCTGTGAAGCTCTGTTACTGTGCCTGCCTAAAACACCTGATGGTCTAATAAAGAATTGACCATGTTTTGGGAACACAGAATCAATTACTCTAAGTGACACAGAAATGGTTACATGAAAATTTTAAACATGTAGAAAAAAAATAAATAAATGGTGACACGTAGCAGGTCACAGCATAGCAGGGGGATCTCTACCATTGGTGTCACGTACTGTCTGATGATGTCAGCTCTTACAGCACTGGATCTAGTGGCCTCCTGAGGTAATCCATCCAAAGATTCTACTTCATAGTCAAAAGGACTTAAGGTCAGGTACAAAAGGCAGGTGATAAATGGCTACTGTGGGATTAATGGTAGCCCAAGGTATTTTAGGCTGTGGATTTACAACATTCCAGCTCTTCACAATTAAGATGTTCTGATAAGTCCTTCAGTTCATAGAATCTTTAACTAACGTGTGGCTTTTATCCTGGGAACTTCAGTCACCATGCCCCCAGTTGACCAAACATTACATTTTGTGCATATGGAGGCCAAATGTGTATACTACAATCAACACTACAGTAGCTCCAGGGGCAGAAAAGTATCAGATGAGGGTAAAGAGGCATTTTAAGCAACCAAAAATGTTTGCATTTGTCATTATATTCCCCTCCTCCTCCTTCTTATTTTGGCTTTTTGAGACAGGATTTCTCTGTGTAGTCCTAACTGTCTTGTCTCATTCTATATAAACCAGGCTGGACTTGAACTCAGAGATCCACCTGCCTTTGCAGCCTGAGTTCTCAGATTAAAGGTGTGTGTTAGTTTTTTGCATGTGGTGCACGAATGGAATCTCAACACCGGGAGTACCACACGAGAGTTTAGAGAGTTTATTCGAGCAGCGGGCAGAGGGAGCAGAGAAAGAGGAAGAGGGAGGGGATTTGTGTGAGCACTTTCTTTAAGAGGGTGGGTGGGCCCATGTTTGCATAGCCATACTCAGGGGCATGGTTGACTCTGTTACATTCCAGGTGAATGCAAGCTTTGGAAATCGTTACAGTGTGTACCACTACTGCTTGACTTATCATCATCAGTCAGACTGACTGACTATATTTTATTTCTGTGACTATACATATTTAAAACATTTTAATGCATAGGAGAGTTTTGCCTACATGCATGTCTGTGCATCATTTGCATGCCTGGTGCATGCAGAGGTTAGAATAGGGCTAACCTCTGGGCTATAGCTCAGTTAAGTCTTTCTTTCTAGGCATGAGGATCTGCATGTGAAGTCCAGCAACAGTGAGAAAAGCCTGGGGCAGTGATGTGTGTTTGTAATTTTAGCAATATGGAGGCAGAGAGGAGTCGTCTTAGGACTCCCTGGTCAGCAAGGGTGGCTGTGGTGGGGGGGCTGGCCATGTTAGTCTTGGGTATTTGAATACTTGGTGCCTGTTGGGTCTCATAAGGCCCGGGCACGAAGCCCAGTGTAACTTCCTGAGCCTAACTGGAGTTTGGTGACCTGTCTTTGACCATAAACTCTGTGTGTGAGTGACTCGCGTATCCCAAGACTCCCACCCTCTGTTCATAACCCTATATAAGTTCCTGCCTAATACAATAAAACAAAAGACTTCTGACTCAGTGTATGTTTTCCCTCCGGTGGCCAGTGGGGAGGGAGGTCTGGGTCGTTAATACTCTCCATCCAGCTCAGCCCCAGAGAGGCACTGGCTTTGCCTCTGCAGCCGGGCAGGTGCCCAGCTGAGGCCTTGTGGAAAAGCTTAGGGGGTGTGGCCTTGCTAGAGGAAGTACGGCACTGGGGCAGGCCTTGAGGGTTCCAAAGTGGCTCTCTCTGCTTCCTGGTTGCTGTTGAAGATGTGAGCACTCAGCTTCTGTTCTAGCTGCCAGCTGCCTGCTACTGCCTGCTTGAGCCCACATCATGGACTTTAACCCTCTGGAACCGTAAGACACTAGCCTAGTCAGTCAGCTACAGGTTCCAGTGGGAGATCTTGTTTCAAAAGTTGGATGGCTCCTGAGGGGTAACATCTGAGGTTGACCTCTAGTTACCACATTTACATACGGGTGCATGTGTACCCAAACACACACACACACACACACACAGATGTAGTGAATCTAATTTTATAAAAGAATGAAATAAATTAAATCCACCTGTTTATTTGGTTAAACAGTAAAACCTTCTATTATTGGTGTAGTCTTACATAAACTTCATGGCTGTTTGGATTTTAAAATCGCTCTTCAGCATTTTTCCTGGGGATTAATGTTGCATGTCTAGACTTTAGGTAGGATGGATTTGAGACAGAAAGCTGTTGTTAGATATTTGTACACTGTAAAGCCGTAATAAAAAGCTGAATGGCCAATAGCTAGGCAGGAGATACAGGTGAGATTTCCAGGGAGTAGGAGATGAACCAAGGTCCACAAGACGCCATCCAGACATGGAATGGGTCGGACACACAAAATGGGAGAGACCTAAAAGCCACATGGAAAAATGTAGATTAATTAAAATATGGATTATTTTTTAAGTTATAAGAGCTACTAAAACAAGCCTACGCTAAGGCTGAACTTTCATAGTTAATAGTAAGTCTCTGTGTTGTTATTTGTGAGCTGGTGGCCCAAAGGAAAGTTTCATTACAGGGAGACTAGAAATTCTCTACATGGTAGTCTCACAAACATATATTTATGTAAATCAAGAATATTGAACCACAAGCACAAGCTAGAGGTGAGACCAGTACACAAATGATGCACAAACAAGTGTCTGGGGTCAGTCGTTATGAACACAGACTATGGAGCCCACAACACAATTGCACTAAGGGAGACGAGGCAGAAAATTTATGCCCCTCCCTCTGGGTATCTAAGAGGGGCCAGCGAAGGGAAAGTTAAAAAGGTGACGTTTGCTATGTAGACTTCACAGAGAGCGATGCCAATAGCTTTCTCTGCATTAAGTGTTAATGAGCATAGAGGGTGCTGCCCTTGTAAATGGAACTTTTGAATTAATTAATAAAAGTGAGAAAATAGGTCTGTAGGTCAATGGGATGATACAACATTCTACAGCAAATTCCAGAGAGTCCCAGTATGGCTCAGAAAACTACGTAATCCAAGTTTTCAGTACACTTTGTTTAATGAGTATGAAAAGTATCAGGGTCTCTGCCCTCTAGGTGCTAGAAAGGAAGCATTGGCAGATCTTTTATTTGATACAGAATGTTTTCAAAGTTTCTTTCTCTTTTTAAAATTCATTTATTTATATGTATAAGTGTTTTGTCTATGTCTATGCATTAGTATTATGTATGTGTAGCATCATGTGTCCCTGGTACCCATGGAGGTCAGAAGAGGGCATATGATCCCTTGAAACTGGAGTTATAGATGGTTGTGAATGGCCATGTAGCTGATGAGAACCAAACCTGGATCCACTTCAAGAGAAACGAGCGTTATGTCTTAGTCAGAGTTCCTATCGCTGTGACGAGACACCATGACCAAAGCAAGTTGTGGGGGAGGTGGGGGAGTCTATTTGGCTTACATATCTTAAATCACAGCTTATTGAGGGAAGCCAAGGTAGGAACTCAGGTTGACTGGAACCTGGAGGCAGGAGCTGATGCAAAGACCATGGAGGAGGCTTGCTCATCATGGCTTGCTTAGCCTTCTTACTAATGGTACCCAGAACCAACCAGCATAGGGCTGGCACCACCCACAATCATTAAATAAGAAAATGATGCCCCACAGGCTTGCCCACAGCTCAGTCGTATGAGGCACCTCTCAACTGAGGTTCCCTTTTCTCAGATGCTGCTGGCTTTTGTTGTTATAAAACTAACCATTGCACACTTAACCACTGAGCTGTCTCTCTAGCTCCACAGTGTAGAATTGCTTTTTAATATATTGTATTTTGATCACAGGTTCACTTACCCCCACTCCTCCCAGATCCTCCCGATCTTGTTAGCTACCTGACTCCACGTCCTCTTTCTCTTTAGAAAATAAATAGAAAACAACAAAACAAAACAGAATAAACAACACCAACAGCACACACACACACAAACACACACACACACCCCAGAAAACCCTCACAAATTCAGAAACCATAATATGCAAGCAAAAGACCACAAAGACAGAAAAAAATGCCCAAACAGAAATAAAGTGTTTATCTCTCTTCCACACTTTTGTGTTGTCTGGTGGCTTAGAACAGATGCCCCCATCAGATGGACAATACAGGGGGGGGGCAATAGGCGCAGTAGGGGAAACAAATCGTTGACTTCCCCTTTTTAGTTTCTTTTTCTTACAGCCTCTCCCTTTTATTCTCCCTTTCTGTTCAGGCTCAGAGTCTGAACTCGATCTTTCCTCTGAGCACTGGGAAACAGACTCATCAGGGAACTCTAAGCATCTCTAGTTATAGATGGACAGGTGGTGGTGGTCATATATACATATATTTCACATATAATTTTATATTTGTATATATATATATGAAAGAAATATAGATGAGGACAAAACCATATATACATATATACCAAATGACATCTCCAAAGCCAGGAATGAGTTATATCTAATTGAGTTGTCAGCCAAAGGGGCCACGTGGACAACCCCAAACAACCCAGGCTATTGCTAAGGCTACTGGAGACAACACCTATATACTCCTCATTAAATGTGGAGAATGAGAGCTGGCCTACCTAGAGCTTTCACCCCTAATGACTACTGTTCATGGTACTGGAAAGTACTCTGCACACTACCAGATGAGAAACCCAAGCACCAACCCAGCCCCAAACCCTTCAGTCTCCAGCGGTGACCTGCCTGCAATACATGCTGGTGCAATAGTGACACAAAAGTTGTGGGAGTAACCAACCATTGTCTGATTGGGTTTAAGGTTCACTCCATGGGATGGAACCCAAGTGTGGCCAAGAACCTGAGACTGGATAGGCCTTGGATCTAGGAGAAAACCAAATGCTACTGCTCTGCTGAAGGAACATAGCAATGAAATGACCCCTAAGTGGTGTTGGTTGCTTTTGCTCTTTTTGAGGGGTCTGCCACTCAGCTCCCAAATAAATCACACATGGAGGCTTATTCTTAATTTTAGATGACTGGTCTTAGCTTGACTTTTTTTTTTTGCCAGCTCTTACATTATCCCAAACACATTTATACCTTTGGGCTTTTACCATTCTCTTACTTCTGTAAATCTTACTTACTCCATGGCTGTTTGTCTGTCTGTCTGGGTCGCTGGGTGGCTGGCTCCTAGCACTCTCCTCTCTTCTTGCTTCTAGATCTGCCTCCCAGATTTCTACTTATTCTCTCTGCCTGCCAGCCCCGCCTGCCTTTCTCCTGCCTCACTATTGGCCATTCAGCTCTTTATTAGACCATCAAGTATTTTAGACAGGCACAGTAACAGCTTCACAGAGTGAAACAAATGCAACATAAACCAAAATAACACACCTTCAAATAATAGTCTACCACATCTAAGAATATTCAGCTATACTACAGTCTTGCTCAGCCACCATCAGAGAATGTTCCCTCCTGCAGTTAATGGGAATACATACAGGGACCCACAACAGGTCAATGTGCAGAGAGTGAGAGACCTTGGAACATTCAGTCTTAAGTGAGATTTCTCTATCAAATCCTTTCCTTCAGGGTGCAGGGAACTCTGAGGGAAAGGAAGGAGAAAGATTTTTTAACAGCCATCAGAAATGGGAGACACCAAAGAAACAGTCCTCTCGGATACAACGGGACTGCTATACAAATGAAGTCACAGAGACATTGGCAGCATGCATGGGGTCTGCAAAGGTCTAAGTCGGATGGGGTCTCAGCACTGAGAAGGGAAGTAGACAGAAGTATCCATGCTTAGTCACACAGAAAAAATTGGTTTTCAGAATCTCCCTGTGTTTGTAAACCACAGTAAAGGACGGCCCTGTACTCTATAGTGGATGGCCAACACAAACAAACTCAATGGTATTTTTGTTTTATAATGCTTTATCTCGGGATTTTTTTTACTAACACGTCTTTTGTTTATATATTATGGTTTCCATTTCTTTTGTGTGTTTTTTGTGAAATTTCTGTTTATGAGAATGTGTGTGTTTGTTTCTATATGTTTTTTCTTTGGCTCTTTTTTTTTTTTCCAAGATTGTTAGGTCCTATTCTGGCTTGTTTGTGTTTTTAATTTTATTATCACTATAGTTTTAGATGTTTGTTTATGAGAGAGAAAGAATATGGGTTTCAGAGGTGGGTGGTGGTGAGGAGCTGAAGAGAGGAAACCATCATCAGAATATATTGTATGAAAACATTTTCAAAAAACGCCTAAGCAAAGCAATATGAGACCAAATCTACAAAAGCATCATTGAGTTCATTTGTGTTATTCATCTACTGCTGGACATGGGACCCCCTTAAGCATGGTTAATAAACCCAGTGAGACTCCATTGGAGAAAGTGAGTTTTCCCTTTCAAGCAGACATCACTTGGAGATAGCTTCCAGATTAAGGACGGGAGCTTATGTTCACTTTCTCCTCTCAGGGCTGGGACACTGGCTTAGCTAGGGTTACTATTCCTGTGATGAAAAACCATGACCAAGCAAGTTGGGGAAGAAAGGGGTTTATTTGGCTTATACCCCCACACATCATGGTCCGTCATTGAAGAAATCTGGAGGCAGGAGCTAATGCAGAGGCTACAGAGGGGTGCTGCTTATTGGCTTGCTCTTCATGACTTGCTCAGCCTACTTTCTCAAAGAACCTAGGACCACCAGCCCAGGGATGGCACCACTCATCATGGGCTGGGCCTCCCACATCAGTGTTAAAAAAACGCTCTACAGGTTTGCCTACTTATAGCCCGATCTTCTGGAGTCATTTTTCTCAAATGAGGTTTCCTTCTCTCAGATGGTGGTAAGTTGTGTCAGGTTGACATAAAACTAGCCAGCACAGCCCTCATCTGACTTGACTCCATGTAAGCCATGTGCATTCTGCCACTAAATCTCAAAAGAATTTTTTTGAGACAGGTTTTGATGTGGAATGTGTTAGTTTTTTGCATGTGGCACGTGAATGGAATCTCAACACCGGGAGTACCACACGAGAGTTTATTAAAGCAGCAGGCAGAGGTAGGGGCAGAAGGGAGCAGAGAGAGAAGAAGAGGGAGGGGACTTGTGTGAGCTCTTTCTTTAAAAGGGTGGATGGGCCCATGTTTGCATCGCCACACCCAGGGGCATGATTGACTCTGTTACATTCCAGGTGAATGCAAGCTTTGGAAATCTTTACAGAATGTCTTTCTGTATTCTGTAAATATTCTTTGTTACCATTGGTTAATAAAAGAATTGTTTTGGCCTAAGGCAAGGCAGCTTAGAGGTGGGCAGGAAATCCACACAGAGATAGGGGAGAGGGGCAGAGTCAGGAAGATGCTGCAGGCTGCCACCCAGAAAGCAAGATGTAATGGAGCATAGGTAAAGTCTCGGGGTTACATGTCAACACATAGATTAATAAAAATAAGTTAAGTTCTAAGAGCTAGTTGGTAATAAGCTTGAACTATAGACCAAACTGTCTGTAATGAATATAAGCCTTTGTGTGATTACTTGGGACTAAGTGGCTTCGGGACTACGTCCAAACATCAGGACTAGACCAGGCCAGTAACTTTTGACTACAGGATTTCTCTGTGAAACCTCTCCAGCTCTGATACAGAATTTTAAAAATTAAAATTTTGACAGTCTCATACTTGTATATAACTTGATCATACCCCTATTGCCTTTTTGTCTTTCTTCCTTTCCTGATGAACTCCATTCTCTTCTCTTCTCTCTCTCTCTCTCTCTCTCTCTCTCTCTCTCTCTCTCTCTCTCTCTCTCTCTGCCATAGAATGTGCGCAGATGTCAGAGGGCTTCACAAGCCCCTCCCCAATCCCAGATGAAATGTTGGTGGGCCCAGTCTCGTGCAGATAACCACAGTGGCTGTGAGTTCATGAGAGCAATGGATACACCATGTCCAGAAGACAGCATTCTGCAGTTCCTTTCCGACTTCTGGTTTTTACGTTCTTTTCATCCCTTTTCCTGTTGTTCCATGAGCCTGAAGGAGGTGATGCACGTGTCTCATTTAGGGCTGGCTGGACACTCGGCTGTCACTTCTTCTCAGGACCCTGACTAGCAGAGTCTCTGCAGTAACTCCTGCCCAGCGCAAAAGAAGCCTCCCTGTGCAGAGAAGGAGCAGGCCTCATCTCGGGCTTAAACTAGTACTTACAAGGCAGTTTGAGAGTTCACATCTGGTTAGCAAAACAACAGTAACTGTTTCTGTGCTAGAGCCAGGACCTCCTAAGTCATGCCCTTTGGACAAGGTTTACAGCATCAGACGTGATTCTCCTTTGTGGAGTGGTCTCAAATCCTCTGATACAGAAGTGGTGTTAAGAATCACTGAAGAAGAGAAGAGAGGAGAAGAGAGAAGAGGATTATGAAGAGGAGACGTCAGAAGACAGATGAGAGCAAAGGGCTGGAAATGCTGGGTTCTCTAGAAGCTATCTTCAGTTCTTACATACTCTTGAAAAGTTTTGGGTGGATTTTTCTATATATTTTTTTTATTTTATCTATTTTTATTTTATTATTTTTCTATATTTTTAATTCATTTATTAAGCATTTGTGCATTATAAATTATACATTGGACATTTCCCCTTAATATCACAATCCTCTTGTTCTCATTAGGCCCCCCCTTTGTGTCCAAAAACACGTGTGTGTGTGTGTGTGTGTGTGTGTGTGTGTGTGTGTGTGTGTGTATGTCTGTGTTGGGATAATTCAATGTCAACACAAGTTAGAGTCATTTGGAAGAAGGAACATTAATTGAGAAAATTCCCTCACCAGGTTGGCCCCTGAGAAAACTTGTGGTGCATTTTCTTAATCAGTGATTGACATCAGAGAGCCCAGCCCACTGTGGGTGACCTCTGGGCATGTGGTCCTGGGTACTATAAGGAAGCAGGCTGAGAAAACCTTAAAGAGAAAGCAGGTAAGCAGCATTTCCCATGGCCTAGCTATCAGTTCTTACCTCTAGGTTCTTACCTTGAGTTACTTGTCCTGACTTCCCAGAATGATAGACTGATTAAAAGCTGTAAGATGAAGTCAACTCTTTCTATTTCTTTTCCTTGCTTTTGGTCACAGGAATAGAAACCCTAACTATAACGGTCTCTCTCTTTTTTTCCCCTCTCTGTATGCATATATAATATATATAATTTTATGTATTTATGTAAGACACACATAATTTAATGTATGTATGTAAGACAGTGTCTTTCTATAGGTATATACACATAATTTTATCTATACAAGATATACATTACTTTATATATGTATGTAAGACAGTATCTTACATGTATGTATATATATTGTCTAGGATTTCTATTGCTGCAACAAAAATACCATGACCAAAGAGCAAGTTGGGGAGGAAAGGGTTTATTTGGCTTACACGTCAGTGTTGCTGTTCATTACTGAAGGAAGTCAGGACAGGAACTCAGACAGGGCAGGATCAGGAGACAGGAGCTGATGCAGAGGCCATGGAGGATAATACTCACTGGCTTGCTTCCCATGGCTTGCTCAAATCAACTTCTTATAGAGCCCAGGGCCAGCAGCCCGGGGATGGTACCACCCACCATGGGCTGGGCTCCTGCAATGGTCACCAAATGGGAAAATGTCTTTCAGTGGATCTCAAGGAGGCATCTCCTCAGCTGAGGCTCCTTTCTCTGATGGCTTTAGCTTATGTCAAGTTGACACACAAAACCAGCCAGTACACACACACACATATGTATATAAATTTTTGTAAGACAAACATACATATATAATTTTATGTATATATGTAAGATAGTATCTTTATATTAATGTATATATTTTATATTACATAATGTAATATATTTTTATATTATTTTATAAATATATTAAATTATATTTAATATATAATTTAATGTATTTTTATAAGGTACACAATCTAATCTTTGTATGCCTGTAAGGCAGTCTTTCTCCCTCTACACACACACACACACACGCACACACACACACACACAAAATTTTATGTATTTATGTGAAATTTAGGAACCACAAATGACAGATAATGTTCAACATTTGTCTTTTTTAGATTGGCTTAATTCATTTAATATGGCTATATGTTATATGTATATCACATTTCTTATCCATCATTTGTTGGCGGACACTTAGTTTCTGTAATATAGTTACTGTGGACTGTGAAATAACAAACATTGATGCTCAAGTATCTTTGTGACGTGAAGACTTGAGTCCTGTGGTAGTCTAAAAGGGAGTGGCACCATTAGGAGGTGTGGCCCTGTTGGAGGAAATGTGTCAGTGTGGAGATGGGTTTTGAGGTCTCCTTTACTCAAGCTACACCCTGTGAGACAGTTCACTTCTTGTTGTCTGTGAAGAAGTCTCAGCTGTTTTTCCAGCACCATGTCTGCCTGCATGCTACCATGTTCCACCATGATAATAATGAACTAAATCTCTGAACTGTAGCTACACTAACTAAATGTTTTTCTTTATAAGAATTGCTATGGTCATGGTGTCTCTCAACAGCTATAGAAACCCTAACTAAGACAGAAATTGGTACTAGGGACTAGAGTATTGCTGAGACTATGCTTTTGTTTGAAAGAATAGGAACCTTGGGGCTATGGATTAGAAAAGCAGTTGAGCAACCCATTTCTCCCCTAAATCCAGTCTAGCAGGAAAAAATCCTGCTGGTAAGACCTCTATATTAAAACTCCAGTCTGTTGGACACCCCCATCTTCAAATTCTGCCACATTTCTCAATCCATCCCATCACCCAGTGACCTCAGCGACTACCTGAGAACCACAATTCATCAGTACCTATTAGATCAAGAGGCGAGTGACACTTTACCCAGCCTATCTAGAGAGTCTAGTTTCTATGTACTAGGCCTTCATATACAACCCTTGGAACATGAGCCCCACTTATTTCTCCCCTAAATCCAGGCCAGCAGGGAAAAACCCTGCTGACCAGAACTCCACATTAAAAGTACAGTCCATTGGACACCCCCATCTTCAAATCCCACCCCAGACCCCAATCTGTTCCATTACCAGGGACTTCAATAGCCATTTGAGATCCACAGTTCTTCAGCACCTATTGGATCAAGAGCTCATATTGGACCAAGATTGGATCCCTAAGACACAGAAACAGCGAGCTCCTATTGCACCAAGAACAGCTCACTGTGACACAGAATACACTACCTCCAAGTGAACCAAGAGTCCAGATTAGACCAAGAGAGGTTTCCTGAGCAATATAGCACCACTAGAATCTGATGGTTCTACAAAAGCAAGACTTAAATATGCCAATGAAGAAGAAGCAGAAGGAAACAACCTTAAAAACAACTTTATGAAGACAACAGACGCCTTAAAACAGGAAATAAAAGAGGCAATAAAAAACTTCCCTTAAGGAAATAAAGGAAAAGACCAAAAATTGGAAGAGATCAACAAATCCCTTAAAAAAAACCAAGAAAAAGCAATCAAGTGAAGGAAACAGTTCAAGATTTAAAAACTGAATTAAAGGCAATAAAGAACACAAACCAGGGGAATGCTGGAAATAGAAAACCACTGGAACTACAGATACAAGCATAATCAACAGAATGCAAGAGATGGAAGATAGAATCTCTGGAGTGGAAGACTCAATAGTGGAAATAGATACATCAAAGAAAACACGAAAACCAAAACACAAAACCATAACAAAAAATGTTTAGGAAATCTGGGACACCATGAAAAGATCAAACCTAAGAATAATAGGAATAGGAGGAGGAGGAGGAAGAGGAGGAGGAGGAGGAGAGTTCAACAATAAAAGAAACCACAGAAAGCCTACAGACTAATAGAAACTGAACCACCTCTGGGTCAAAGAAGAAGTAAAGAAAGAAATTAAAGGTTTCTTAGAATTCAATGAAAATGAATTTATAACATACCCAAACTTATGGGACACAATGAAAGCCATGTTAAGAGTTGATAGCTATAGATGCCTAAACAAAAAACTTGGAGAAATCTTACTCAAGAGACTTAACAGCACACCCGAAAGCTCTAGAATAAATAGAAGCAAATTCACCCAGAAGGAGTAGATAGCAGGAAATAATCAAACTCAGGGCTGAAATCAATACAGTTGAAACAAAGAGAACAGTACAAAGAATCAATGAATCAAAGAGTTGGTTCTTTGACAAAGTCAACAAGATAGACAAACCCGTATCCAAACTAACCAAAAGGCAGAGAGAGAATATCTAAATTGACAAAATCAGAAATGAAAAGGGGGACATAACAACAGACACTGAGGAAATCCAGAGAATCATTAAGTCATACTTCAAAAACTTGTATTCCACTAAATTGGAAAACCTAAAAGAAATGGACAGTTTTCTTGACAGGTACTAGTTACCAAAATTAAATCAAGATTATATAAGTGACTTAAATAGACCTATAACCCCCAAGGAAATAGTAGTAGTTATTAAAAAGTCTTCTGAACAAAAAAGCCCAGAGCCAGATGGTTTCAGTGCAGAATTCTACTAGAATTTCAAAGAAGAACTAAGACCAACACTCCTCAAACTGTTTCACACAATAGAAACAGAAACAACATTGCCAAACTCTTTTTATGAGGCTACAGTCACCTTGATACCCAAACCATACAAAGACACAACAAAGAAAAAGAGTTACAGACTAATCTCCCTCATGAACATCAATGCAAAAATACTCAATAAAATACTGGCAAACTGACTTCAAGAACATATAAAAAATCCACCAGGATCAGGTAGGCTTTATCCC
Source organism: Sigmodon hispidus (assembly GCA_004025045.1). Classification (NCBI taxonomy): domain Eukaryota; kingdom Metazoa; phylum Chordata; class Mammalia; order Rodentia; family Cricetidae; genus Sigmodon; species Sigmodon hispidus. The sequence goes on from PVIH01003605.1 coordinate 126,986, forward strand.
AGAGATGCAGGGATGGTTCAACATATGAAAAACTGTCAATGGCATCCATCATATAAACAACCTGAACCCCCCCACGTGATTATATTATTAGATACTGAGAAAGCCTTTGACAAAATTCAACATTCCTTCATGATAAAAGTTCTGGAAAATTAATAAAAGCAATATACAGTAGCCAACAGCCAATATCAAACTAAATGGAGAGAAACTCAGAGCAATCCCACTAAAATCAGGAACAGCACAAGACTGGCCACTTTCCCCAAACTTATTTAATATTGTTCTTGACATTTTAGCTAGAGCAATAAGACAGCAAAAGGAGATCAAAGAGATACAAACTGGAAAGGAAGAAGTTAAATTATCACTATTTTCAGAATACATGATAGTATACATAAGCAACCCCCCCAAATTCTACCAGGGAATTCCTATAGCTGATAAACACCTCCAGCAATGTAACAGGGTACAAGATTAACTCAAACTATCAATAGTTCTCCTATACACAAATGATAAAAGAATTGAAAAAGAAACCAGGGAAACATCACCCTTTATAATAGCTGCAAATAGCACTAAATATCTTGGGGTAACTCTAACCAAAGAAGTGACAGACTTGTATGACAAGAACTTTAAGTCATTGAAGAAAGAAATTGAAGATGATAACAGAAAATGGAAAGATCTCCCATGCTCTTGGATAGGTAGGATCAACATAGTAAAAATGTCAATCCTACCAAAAGCAATCTACAGATTCAATGCCATCTCTATTGGAATCTCAACACAATTCTTCACAGACCTTAAAAGAACAATACTCAACTTAATATGGGGTAACAAAAATATCAGGATTGGCAAAACAATCTTGTTCAATAATAGAACTTTGGGAGGCATCAGCATCCTTGACTTTAAGTTGTACTATAGAGTTATAGTAATAAAAACAGCTTGGTACTAGCATAGACATAGATTTGTGGATCAATGGAATAGAATTGAAGACTCTGACATTAATCCACACAACTATGAAACCTGACTTTTGACAAAAAGGCCAAAAATATTCAATGGAAAAAAGTATCTTCAACAAATGGTGCTGGCATGACTGGATGTCAAAATGTAGAAGAATGCATATAGATCCATATCTATCTCCTGCACAAAATTCAAGTTCAAGTGGATCAAAGACCTCAACATAAACCCAGTTACACTTAACCTGATAGAAAAAAGTAGAAAATACCCTTGGACACATTGGCACAGGAGACCACTTTTTAAATATAACACCAGTAGCACAGATACTGAGAGAAACAATTAATAAATGAGACCTCTTAAAAATTAGAAGCTTTGGTAAGGCAAAGGACATGGTCAATAAGACAAAACAACCGTCTACAGAATGGGAAAAGATCATCACCAACCCTATATCAAACAGAAGACTGATCTCTAAAATATATAAAGAACTCAAGAAACTAAAGGTAAAAATCCCCAAACAACCCAACTGAAAAATGGTAAATAAGTAAATAGTAAAAAGGAAATTCTCAACAGAAGAACTCCAAATGGCTGAAAGCCACTTAGAGAACTGCTCAGAACAATCCTTACCCATCAGAGAAATGCAAATCAAAACAACTCTGAGATACCATTTTACTCCTGTCAGAATGGCTAAGATAAAAAACACAGATGACAACCTATGCTGGGAGGGATGTGGAGCAAGGGGAACATTCCTCCATTGTTGGTGGGAGTGTAAACTTGTACAGCCACTCTGAAAATCAGTATGGCAGTTTCTCAGAAAACTGAGAATCAATGTACCCAATAATCTAGCAATGCCACTATTGGGTATATACCCAAAGAATGTATATTCACACCCTAAGGGCATTAGTAGCTCAATTATGTTCATAGCAGCATTGTTTGTAATAGAAAGAACCTGGAAACAATTAGATGACCCTCAATTGAAGAATAGATTAAAAAAAATTGTGGTACATTTACACAATGGAGTACTGCTCAGCAGAAAAAAAAAATGACATCCTGAAATTTGCAGGCAAATGGATGGATCTGGAGTATCATCCTGAATGAGGCAACACATACACAGAAAGACATGTCATGTACTTATAAGTGGATTTTAGATGTAAAGCAAAGGAAAACTAGGCTACAATCCCCCCAGCAGCTAGGTAACAGGAGGAACTTAAGAGAGACATCCATAGATCCCCTGGGAAGGGGGAACAGAGAAGACCTGAGAAAACTGAGATCCTAGAGGGAGGGTGAGAAAAGAACATGAGAGAATGGGATGGTTGTGGGGGGGGCAACAGAAGGAGAGCAAAGAAGTATTAGAGAGAAACTTGGTGCTTGGAAAACACCCAAGAATCCACAAGATGAGTCCAGCAAGGACTCCAAGCAATAGTGGAGAGGGTGCCTAGACTGACCTTTCTTTATTATTATATGAGTGACCATCCTAATTGCCATTATAGAACCTTCATCCAGCAGCCAAAGGAAGAAAATGCAGAGATTCATAGTGAAGCACAGGGTTGAGCTACTGGTCTAACTGAAGAGAGGGAGGAGAGATTGCATGAGGGAAGGGATTGGGATCATAATGGGAACCCACAGAGCTGCCCAGTGCTGTTGGGAGCTCACAGACTCTGAAATGACAGCTGGTGACTCTTCATGGAATGGATCTAGACCCTTTGAATGTGGATGACAGTTGAAAGGCATGGGAAGTTTTGTAGGGCTTCTTGCACTGGAACCAGAGTTTATTCTTGGTGCATGAACTGGCTTCTCAGAGCCTGTGCTTTGCAGGGGAACACCTTTCTCAGCCTTGATATTTGGAGGAGGGATTTGGTCTTACTTCAACTAGATATGCTAGACCAAATTGGAATTCTTTGTCCTCTGTGGCAAGTGAAGGGGGAGAGGCTGGGGGAGGACTAGGAGGAGCCAGAGAGGGAGCAGTGGTGGGTATGAGATATTTTTTTTTTACATGTGTACATTGAAATCATATTTATATTTGAAGAATAATAAAATCGTGGGGAAATTTTTTAAATAAATACATTAATTAAAAAAATAAGACTGCAAATTTAAAACTGATGGGGAAGGGAAAAGGGAGAAGTTTGATGGAGGAAAAAAATGAAAGAAAAACAAAGAAAAAGAGAACAAAAGGAAAAGCTTTAAGTGCTGCTTTAATGGGCCATCCTAGTAGGAGCATGGAAGACAGTAGTGCTGAGGGCGACTCGATGTGCTGGGGCCTGACTCAAAAGAGGTTTCAGAAGAGAAGAATTTTAGTATATTGCCTAGTGATCAACCAGTCTTATGATATTTTGGTGAAGAATGTGACTGCTTTTTGCCTTTGTTCAAAAAGTCTGTCTGAGGCTAAATTGAAGAGTTTTGGATTAATTCCACTGGCAGAGGAAACCTCAAAACAGTCTAGTATAGAATGCCATGTGGTTATTAGTATTAACTTTAATGAAGATTTATAATGAAAAGGAGGAAGCTGAACAGGAAAAATACAAAATGTACAATGTGAGGAGAAAGGAACACCTGGAAGCAGACTAGAGCTAAGTCCTGTGTCCAAGGGGATGGACAGATTAAGAAATGGAAGAAAGGGAGTGGTGACCTCAGGGCAAAATCTCACCTAGCTGTTTCTCTGAAGGTATAGATTTACCTTTACAAGACTTTATTTCCAGGAAGAACCAGTTAGTGCTTGAGGGCAGGGCCCAGGTTTAAGAAGAATCTAGGAAAAAAATCTCAGGAACGTGCATGATAGCCAGTAGATTCAAAATTTGGTTTTGTGTCAAAAGTTTAACCAATAGTTCCCAAGAATTATCCTACCTTATGCCCCTTTGCCCAATCCTGAAATACCAAGATATGTAACACCCCACTTATGTATTTTTTCTTTAACAACCCTCCCACTCCTGAGCTAGGAGTGCTGTGATCCACTATGTGATCCACAGCACTCTGCTGTGCTGGATCATAGAGTTTCGGCCTAGGTTTGAACTTCAAACCTGTCCAAAAGAACAAACTGATCCTCATGTGTTTGCATCAAAATCCATCTCACTGGTGTTCTTTGGGGGTCCCTTGACATGGGTACAACAGTTTCCAACTTGTAAAAAGGATTAAAGAAAAGTTTAAATCTGGGTGTGGTGATGTATACCCTTAATACTAGCACTCCAGAGGCAGAGACAAGAGGATCTTTGAGTTTGAGGCTAGTCTGGTCTATAGATCCAATTTCTGGACAGCCAAGCTTAGGCAGTAAAGGAAACCAGTAGAACAGAAACTCAATGAAGATGTAATTGAATGAGGGGACACATTCTAGCCCCAGCAAGCCGCAGAACTTGCAGCTTCAGCCACGTGGTTCTGGCTTTAGAGTCAAGGACAGAAGGAATGGGTTATGGAATGTTCCACAACTACAGAAAGCCACCAAAGCCAGAAATGTGTCAGGGGTGTCTGTAGCTCTTTGGGGGCTTGCCACCCAGCTCCTAAATTAAATGCACAGAGACTTTTTTTACTTCTGAATGACTGGCCTTAACTTGGCTTTTCTTAACTTCCATTATCCTATCTGCCTTTACCTCTGGGCTTTTACCTCTTTCTATTACTGTATATTCTTTCTTGTTATTCTGTGTCTTGCTGTGTGGCCCCTTGTGTCCTCCTCTCCTCCTTTTCTCACTTCTATTTGAGCCTTGATTTTTTTTTTCCCCTCCAGTTTATTCTTTCTGCCTGCCAGGCCCGCCTATCCTTTTCCCTGCCTAACTATTGGCTGTTCAGCTCTCTATTAGACCAATCAGGTGTTTTAGGCAGGCAAAGTAACACAGCTTCACAAAGTTAAACAAATGTAACATAAAACAATGCAACACATCTTTGCATCATTAAACAAATATTCCACGGCATAAATGAGTATAACACATTTTAAATTAATATTTCACAACAGGTGTTTCTGAATGGAGGCCTAGAGAGACCGTTATGTGAAGTTGTGAAGGTAAAGCCTGGAGACCCCATGATTTTGGAGATGCCAGAGCCATGAAATATCTGCAGAGGAGAGCTGCTAACAGGTAGTAGAACCAGCACAAGAGATAGAAGTGTGTTAGAGTCAACAAAGCTGAATAGAGTCGGAGATCTGAAGAGCGCTTTGACATCAGATGTGGAGATTCAGGGTTTGAAGTTTTCACAGCTGGTTTTTGGTTTTGCTTTGGTTCATTTCCTCACTATGCTCCTTTCTCTGTTTTGGAATGGTAATGTATATCCTGTGCTAGTACATATGTTGGAAGTGTGTGATCTGCTTTTTTATTTTATTTTATTTTATTTACATTTTACAGTTAAGAGATTGCATGAATCTGAGAGTTTGAACTTTAGACTTTTAAGTAAGTTTGTGTTATAGACTATGAAGGCTTTTGAAATTGAACTGAATGCATTTTTACATTGTGATATGTCTACAAACCACAAGGAATGGAATGTGGTGGTTTGAAAGAAAATGACCCCCAAAGGGAGTGGCATTATTAGGAGGTATGACCCCAATTAACTGTTTTCTTTATAAGACTTGCCATATTCATAATATCTCTTCACAGCAAGAGAAACCCTAGCTAAGACAAGTCCTTTAGGCACATACCTCGGAGCAGTATTATGTATCATTGTTTCTTGGGAGTCATGAACAATCATCTACTCACCCCAGATAGAGAACCAATGACAGACCCAAGGATAGACACCACCAAGGAACAACTTGGTGAATTAATGAGTTCTTTTGGGGTTATTTAGAGGAGTATGGGTGAGGGGTCACTTACAGGAGCAGAAGTGACTCAAAGACAGGTGCATCCCCAAAGTGCATGCTGGCATGGGTGACAGCTCATGAAAGCTGGAAATCTGGAGCACACTGCATAACCAGCACAGTTCGGCAGGCTGGAGGGTGTCCTTTTCTGTTGGTTCTGTTTGTCTGAGCCTCTTTACAGCATCTTGGTCAGTCTTTGTTTCTTCTAGGAAGTTTGGCTGGTCTCTGCTTCATCCAGGATCCTTGGATGGTCTCTGCTCCTTCCAGGTTGCTTGATATGGGCCTTTTCCAAGAAACTCATCTGGTCTGAGAGTCTTATTTTTGCAGTGTGTCTTGTCTGTGAGTGACTCTCAGCATTCTATATTGCTTATATACTCCTGGGAAATATGCTGACTGTTTTTTACATGCACTTGTTTTAAACAGAGTCATTTGGGAAGAGGAAACCTTAATTGAGAAGATGCCCTCACCAGATCAGCCTGTGAGTAAGCCTGTAGTACCTTTTCTTGATTAATGATTGATGTGGGATGACCCAGCTCACTGCATGAGGTGCTACTTTTGGGCTGGTGGTCCTGGAGGCTATAAAAAGCAGGCTGAACAAGTCATGGGGAGCAAGCCAGCATGCAGTACTCTTTCATGACCTCTGCTTCAGTTCCTGCCTTGAGTTTCTGTCCTGATTTCTCCTGATAATAGACTGTGATGTGAAAGTATAAGATCAAATAAACCCATTCTTACCCAAGTTGATATTGGTCAAAGTGTTTAATCACAGCAATAAAAACCCTAAGTAGGACAGGAAATGAGGGATTTAGTGAATCTGACCAGTTTCAGGAACTTCCTGTGGCTATTTTGTTTACTTCCTGTCGTGATTAGCTTCCCTATGATGTTTCACCTCTTAGTAAACAACCTGTCCGAAAATATTCTTCCCTTTCATGTTTTCTTTACATCCCAAGTCTTTCCTTCCAGGACGGAGGGTTTTAAGCTTGGAGGTAACTGTTACACAACACTGGAGCATATGGAAGGTTTATTGTTCATTTTTTGAGAAAGCTTCAGTTTATACTACTACCATCCATCTATAAAGTCTTCCATTTGTCTACACCTGCACCATAGTGTCTTTGTTTTTCAGTGACTGCTATTCTAACTGGGGTGAGGTGGATTCTCAAAGTAGTTTTAAGCTACATTTTTCTTAAGGCTAGTGAAGTTGAATATCTTTTCATGTTTATTGGTAACTTGTATCTTTCTCATAAGGATCTTTCATTTAATAAAATTTGAAGAGTGAAGCTAGAGATGCTTATGCTTTCCTGTGAGTGGAACAGCCCAATACCATGTGGTACCAAAGCAGAGAGAAGAAAACAGAAGGCAGGGAATGAAGTCTTTTAGTGCCTCCAGACTCAAGTATAATGGTAAAAAGAAGTTTAGATTAATTACATGAAGTACAGCTTTTATAAAAGTCAAAGTGAAGTGTTCTGTACAAAACAAAAGATAAGCCTAAACAAAGTAGCATTTTTGTACAAGGCCACTGAAAGTCATAAATAATGGTAACAATAAAAAAGTATAATTTTGCAGCAGGCAGAGTAGAGATTTAGGCTTAGCATCTTAATAAGCTCAAGATTATAAACTATTCTACAAAGCAGTAATGGCATATAGAGAATGTGTAGGATGCCTTGTGCTTCTTCTGGTTGGCATATTATGTACTTTTGGATATGTGGAATTTATACAGACATGTTAAAAGGTTGTGCAATATGGGGAGTAGGAGTCCCCAGTGTGTGAAATTCTAAAGGGATGTGTGGTGCTGCATTGAGCTGGCAATGTCAAGGACCAGTGCCTTAGACCTATGGGAAAATTCAGAGCCTTCCCCATGTGAGGCTCAGGGCAAAGGAAAAGCCTTTCCTCTTGGTCTGAGTGCAAATGTACAGGAAGTGCAGAAAATGTCCATTATGTTCACAGCCTGAAGTCCTTCCATATAGGTATCGCTCCTACTGAGGGTAGCTATACTTGCCTCCTTTTCCCTCTGTATATCATAAACCTTACCTCCTTGCTTATTTGGGTATAATAACCCTGCTTCCTTGTCCAGATATATGCAATAAGCTCACCTCTACTCAACTATATATAACAAACATGCTGAGATTCTAGGTGCTGCTATTTCCCCATCAGAGAGTTCAGACCACTTGATCCTAGCTTATCTGCATGTCTGTGTGTCTGTCTTGTTTTCATTCCCTTATGGCTCCAGTCAGATCAAGTCCTTTTGTGTGAGAACTAGGCCATGTAAAACTATGGTGTTGGCAAAAAGAACACCAAAGTGAATATAGCAGTTGATGCACACAAAGAAAGCTGCCCCAACACTGCAGAGCTGAGGCAAAGCACTGGCTTTCATGAGAGCCATCAAGCATTGAAGTCACACACATTGTCACAAATACTATCCTGGTAAAATTCTATGGCTAAACAGAAAACAGGTGCAAGACTAAGTTCAAATTTATACAGTCATTCAAATGATTTGGAGCCCATAAACTTGTGTTTGAAGTATGTGAGTTTTTAAAGTTCTGTTTTGCAAAGGAAAATACAGAAGAAACTGATGGAACAGAAGCCCTATTAAATAAGAGTAACATACACAGCTGTAATTATGATGAAGACAAAACTATAAATATTGTAAAGCTTGCTATCTGCTTGTATGAACCAGGTCTGCACAGAGTTAGGAAATATATACAAATGATTTTAGGCCAATAGCTTACATTGCTGTAACATGGTCTTTGCATCAGTGTGCTGTTAGACTATTTAGAATGGCTGCACATGGATGCTATGCTCACTTCCAACCTCAGCACACGGTATTGCCACATATGTAGCCATCAGTATCAAATGACTGGTGAGTGAAAGGAAGCAGAGTGGGTTAGCCAACCGATAAGGAGATGTCACAGGTTTTAGTAGGCGTGCAGTTAGATTTTCTCTTTAATCATTCAGGAAGTTTGTTCACAGCTGGGGCTGGTTTCCTGTGGAAGAGCCTGGGAAGCAGGTTGACAGAGTGACCACTGTCTTCTTCAGGGCTGAAGCAGGAAGCTGATTTTTTTCCCCTTTATTTTTGCATTTGCCATCTTGCCTTCCCATTTCTGCAGTTACTTGCTTAAAAAATTGGAATGGCCAGGCTTTTGTCCCAGGTGAGGATACTTTGCTTATAATTTTGCTTCTTCAGCTTCTCTGGACAGTCACCCTGTCTTCTATTCCTTTCCTCCTCTTCCAATGCTGCTTCTGAGACTTTCTGATTCTCCATCTAACTCTGCAGTGCATATCTGAAGGAGACTAAAAGCTAGTTAGTTCTAAATTAGGCAGATAGGAAGGAGGCTCCAGGAGCAAAGTCAGGTGAGCTTTAACTACTTGTTTTTATCCATTCAAAATGGCCGACTTCTAGGTTCCTTTCTTTCTTTCTTTGATGGCTTCCAAAATACCTATTAATTTATAAACTATTTTTTTTCACTTGCTCTTATAAGTACTTTAAAATTCTAATTAGAATAGGCTACCCACTTAGCAACTTTTCTTCTATTGTCTAGAATGTCTAGCTTAATGTACAAAGCCTAATTTAGGGCTATCAACTGTTTCTGAGGATCATTTCAAGTTGAGTTTAGTTTAGAAATTCTGTGAGTAGTACCTCACTATAAAAATACCAAAGTTAAAAGGTACTTATTCAACAGGGTAGGGGGTCAGGTGGGGACTCCCTAGGACATGCAGTGTCCTCACAGAAAATCCCAAGACAGCATTTCAAGGGCGTGCCCTCTCACATTGTCTAGGGCTAGTCACTTATGTGTATCTTCCTGCCTAAGTCAGTAAGGTAGAAATGCTGTCTTGGGATTCTCTGTGAGGCCATTGCCTAAACTAAAAAAAGACAAGATTGAAATAAGCAGGAGAGAGGAGGCAGAAAAAAAGCAGCTTTAGTTGTTGGAAGGAAACTCAGACTAATGTCAGTAGATAAATGCTTTTATACAAATACTCTGAACACTGTGAACCAAATAAAGGAATAGTCAAGCAGCCGGCTCAGAAGAAAGAAATGAGCCATTGACCAAACTGAAGGGAAGGACTGGGTGTCAGGAGGGGCTTCCCAACACAGCCCTAAGATGACAGCATGGCTGCTCCCATAGGGGAGTCCAGATCACCTTGGCTCTGAATCTGCAACATTCCAAATCTCTGCAACCCAGAAATCAGTAGTCAGTACACCTGGTAGGTCATTAGCATCGGTGTGGAGTCTCTTCCTTGGGATTTCAGCCCATATCAGGAAATGAAAATTGGAAAAGGGAAACAGATTTGTACAGTTTGGCCAAACCAGGGAGAGAATGACTCCTGGTTTCTGTCTGCCCTTCCTGTAGGGGACAAAAGCCAGAAATGTATGTGTGTGCTAATTTAACTGGGAAATAAGCAGAGTTGTGTGAACCCCCACCTCATGTGGTAAGGGTTTCCTCTGGTTGGCTCTTTGTTGTGTGGGGGCTTTGAGTCTCTTATTTCAGATGGATTCCTCAGGGCCCAGTGTTTTAGGGTTCCTGTTTCAATAGTCTTCTAGCTGAACGGAGGGACACAGCTGTCTCTCTTTAGAGTGTCTCTTCCCCTGTCAGGGCTTCAGCAATTAATACACAAAGAGAAATTTCTGCTGTTTCTGGATTGGCTGGCTCTAAAAGTAGGGAGAGCAAACAGCCAGTTCTTTTTCTTTGTTGGTTCCGCTTGAAGCTGAGATGAAAACATATACTTCATTTAGGACTTCTCAGAATTCTTTCCTTACATCTGTGGAGCACAAACATGGAAACAGAGGAAGCCTGAGCCCCCAAACCCTAGGGCTGTCTGATTTTTAGAGGTAGCGAGTTAGTAAGAATCCCATAAATATCTCAATGGAGCAGAGGGCAGTGGTGGTGAAACTAAGGGTGTTGGGGTCCCGGTGCTGTGGGGACTGAGAGAAAATGGACAACAGTCATGCTTATAAGCCAAGGAACATGTGGCCTTGGTCTGATGGGACTGTGGTACTCACAGGACTCTGAGTTTTTCTATCTCTGAATGCCACTATCCTTAGTTTGGAATTAGGATTAACTGACGTGTAAGATAGTAACCATGCTACTGATTTCTCCTTATGTCCCACAGCAGGCAAAGTGATCTCTAAATGCATTACAACTGAGTCTTTCCCACAGATCTGCAACTGTAATTTACTCCCATGCTTAAATGCATTTTAAAATATATGTGATAAAAGCAATGGCTGGATTCCATTTTTGAGTGTTAGTGTGGACTTCTGGGGTGGGACCTCAGCTTTCATTTTGTCTCCAGACAGTTTCCTCCCTTCTATAGCACCCTGTTATTTCTTTGAATTGTACCTGCTAAGCTGAGATGGTATTTCTCACAGTTGGTTAGAATCAGTGCTGATTCTTATGGAAATAACTATCCCATCAAGCAGTTTGCTTTCTGGGTGCAGGGCTTGCTTTTCTATCTCAGCCTCACTGCAAGCACCCTCCCTCTGCTGTAGCCCAACAGACTAGGCAGAATCAGTAGAAGGAACAAAGATCCCCACTCCATAATAAGAGCACTCTCATTTCATAGTAAAACCAGTGGAGACTTGTGGTCGGAAAAGTAGGCAGTTCATTTACTTTGCATAGTCTGGGGTCAGCTTAGAATGGCAAGTGCCATGACTGAGCACAGAGAACAATTTTTAAACCCTGACACACGAGTCCTTTTCTCTTTTGTCTTACTGAGTAATCAAGAGGGACGATCTATCAATTGTGTGTGTCCGAGAGGTTTTACCTTTCCCTTCACCATAACAAAAAACTTTCAATGACAACCAAGCAGGTGCTCATCTCTACCTTTTACATCCTGTTGACTTAAGGCTGAGCAGATGCATAGGCTTGTAGGTCAGCTTGGCTGTGGGTAATCGTCATAGTTACTTTTCTATTGCTGTGATAAGACATCATGACCAAGGCAACTTATACAAGAGTTTATTTGGGGCTTACAGTTTAGAGGGTTGGAGTCCATGGCCATCACCTGGGAATCATGGCAGCAGGCAGGCAGGTATAGTGCTGGAGCATAGTTGAGCACTCATATTTTGAGACACAAGCCTAAGGCAGAGAAAGCTAACTGGGATTGGCATGGCTTTCTGTAACCTCAAAGCCCACCCCCAGTGATACACCTCCTTCAACAAGGCCACGCCTCCTAGTCCTTCTCAAACAATTCCCTCAACTGGGGACCAAGTATTCAAATATATGAGCTTATGGGGACCATCCTCATTCAAACCACAATGGAAAGCAAAGCAGAGAATCTTTATTGCTCTTAGTATTATTGCTTTGGATCAGGGGCTTTCAATAAAATGAAAACTGGTTATTCTGCCAAGGCTAATTGGCCAGCAAGCTCTTGGGACCCACTTGTCTCCTCTCCATACTGATGGTGCTACAAGCATGTGAAGCCACGCCTGACTTTTACGTGGGTGCAGGGGACTTGATCTCAGGTCCTCATGTTTGCAGAGCAAGCCTCTTACCTACTGAGCCATATATCCATTTTTTTTTTTTTTTTTTTTTTTTTTGGTGTGAGAGTTCCAGCTCCTCCATGTGGACTGAGCCTGCATCTCCTCCCTTGTTTGACACACTGTCCTCTAATGCTATGACTTAGACTCTAGTGGTCTCTTGAACAGATGGGCCATGAATGAGATCATATAGTCCCCCACCCTGCTCTGTGTGTGTGTGTGTGTGTGTGTGTGTGTGTGTGTGTGTGTGTGTAGCATATCTCAAGAGTCTACTACCACACTCCCAAAGCCTGAAAGCACAGAGCTGCACTCTGCCATATTGTGCTTGTATAGAGTACTTACAATACAAATTAATCTATAAATTAGGCAGAATGAGAGATTAACAATGTCTACTAATGTGGCAAATATGACAGCAAACTTTAGTAAAATATTATGTGAATGGGGCTGGCGAGCAGTATGGGCTGGTTGTGCCTTTGCACACCCACTGCAAACTGGACCCACGTGCAGACCACAATCTCTAGGCTTCTCTGCTTCAGCCTCTGCTCTTTCTCTCCCTGGTTTGTTTCTACAGAGCTATCTTCCCAGATTATTCCTCTCAAAGCTGCTTGTGAGACAGTCTCCTTTGAATTCTGAACTATGTGGTAGGACCTTTTTGCTTCCAGCAGAGGGCGTGGTCCTCAGGACATGTTCTTGGGATGAAAGAATGAATGAGGAATAAACAAGAATGGATGAGTTAACACTGCTTTATCACATCAGCAAGATCCTCACCAGGAAGTCTTGGGAGGTCATCCATGAGCCTGTTTTACGGATCAAACTCTTGTCCCTTGCCTATGTCATTACAGGATACTCACTCTTGCTTCTTTGGTTGCTTCAGGGATGGGAAGGACACCGACATATTCCTTTGTTCAGAGTCTGTCACTTCAACCTCAAAAGACACAGCTGAGTTAGCCAGCCCCTGTCCCACTCACGGCTGGGACAGAGTTACAGTTAGGCACAGCTGCAGATCGAGAGCTCACCTGCCTCCAGCAATCCCTAGAGAGACTTCTGAGACCACAGTCTAGGTCTATTTTAGCAGCAGGTATTTCAAGGTATTGTTTGGATTTCTGGAGAGCAGAAGTCTCGTGTCTCCCTGAAATTATTCACCTGCAGCTATTTTTAGAAGCACAGGATGAGCCTGTCTTCAAAGCTATTGCTGCACAAAGATCTGAATTTGAGCCACATGGTTGCATCCGAGCTTTCCCAGCCATGGGACTTCCTGGGCAATTCCTGCATGTTGTTTCAGGGAGCAGGTGGACCCAGGCTTGTAGGTGAAGCAGGGGTGAGGGGTGAGGAGAGCTAGCTTCACCATGACATTGTCAGTACAGGACACACCACTAACAGCATGTTCCCCATGCTGGTTGTCTGACCAGTGGGAGATCAGAGATCCCAAGCTCGGGACACAAGGTGGCGTCAGGGGCCTTCCCTGCTGTAGGAACAAACCCACTGGGACCAGAGTCAAGCTTTTTTGTTTTTCCTTGTTAGCTACTCCTTGCTCACTTAGTAACAAGAAAAGGAAAAGCCTCTGCCGCAGAAAACTGCCTTCCTTGGTTTGTGTTTGAAGCTTTCAGAACCGTGAGGGGATGACAGTGAACAGATGGGGGCGTGCAGGCAGTTTTGAGGTGGAGAAGCCAAGATCCAGCTATCTCATGTACTAGAATGAAATAATGCAAGACTAGATGCTCCTGCTCCCACAGGCAGCACATGTACAGGCATGAGGCCTTGTTATTTCAGTGGGTGGCTTTTCCCCAGTTCATGTCAATCACCACAGGCTGATTGACTGCACAGTCTCCTGGAAGTGTGTTGGATGTCACTAACACAAGGATACTTGACAAGGTTCTATCATTGCAAGGAACTCTTGGCTCTGGGGGTGGTCTGAGGATATTAGGACACTGTCCCAGCACTGGGCTTTGGTTACTCTCTTTCAGTTAGCCCTTTGTCTTTGTGAGCAGAGGGACTTATTTTGGTTCATAGGGAGGACACAGAGAGCTGACTAGTTCTCGTCATGGTGGACCCGGAAGGTGGATGCCAGTGCCTTCTGAATGTTTATCTTTCCCCAGAGTATTCTATCCAATCCTGCAGCAAGGGATGCTGTCACATACAGTGAGGGAGGCTCTCCCCCTCAGTTACTTTGAATTCAGGACTCCCTAACCTAGGTGCTTGTAACTCCAATCAAGTTGACACTGGAGGTTTAATTCCAGTGAGGCAGATCTTTGTAGATGGAGCTGAGAGCTGAGAGGAGTCTCAGAGTGTCAGGGGCAGCCATGCTGCATGGAGTGCAAGCTAGGACTTCCCAACGTGGCACTGGGCCTGGAGCTTAGTTCTACTCCACATGTGCTTTTGCTTGATTTTTCAAGTCTGACTAAATCAATGAGTCTTCTCTGTGAGTTCGGGTTAGATACAACTCCCCTCAGGCCATCTGGCTCCCCATAAACTTCAGTAAGAGGTGTTTCAGGAAAGTGAGGACAACCCCCGTCCCACATCAGATGAAGTGGCTGACAGAGGATTATGATCATAGAAAGTGACCCAGAATAGTGGCTACCTTGTGGGTGCATAGGTGTGATGTAGAAAGAGGAAGCCATGATGAGCTGTGAGGACTAGGTCCTGAGCACCCACAGAACAATTTTTTAGAAGTCTTAGGGGGCGTTCAGGGTCATTTTTTTGAAGGATGTTAACTTCTCCCAGTGAGGCTAATGAAGACTGAAGCTGTCATAATTCAGATAAAAAAAATGAAGCTTAGCTTTATGTATGTATGTATGTATGTATGTATGTATGTATTTATGTATGTTTTTTCCAGACAGTTTAACAGTTGTGACTGTCATGGAACTCACTCTATAGACCAGGCTGGCCTTCAATTCACAGATTCCAACTGCTTCTGCCTCCGGAGTGCTGGGATTAAAGCTGTGGGTTACCACATCCCGACAAAGCTTTGTTTTATTTTATGGACATGGGCTCATGGAAACTAGTCTATGAAGGTATGTATCAAGCTCCTGTGTAACATTTGGCTTTCAGGGCTGGTGATATGATGCCAGCCTGACCACCTATGTCAAGTCCTAGTGCCACTGTAGAAGGAGCATGTTATCCACTGCAAACTGATTCCATGTTTCCAGGCCTTGATCACTCATATTCGGCTCAGTATAAACTACCTCCTCTTTTCTTTGGAATGAGTTTTCTTTCTGTGTTTTGTGTCAGGTGTTTCAGCATGTGACCCCAAGGATGATCCCCTTCCACAAAAAGATTATCCACCTTGGTGCTAGGTATCAGCATGGGCTTGGTGTGCCTTTCTGCTCACATTGCCTCCTCAAGAAGATATTGCTGAGTCTATTGGGTAAGAGGGAAGTCCAGTGCTCTATTCTGAGCTGATGCTGGCCATCCTGCTTGGTTCAAGCATTTGTCAGAACTTCAGTGAGCACTTGGCCTTTCCATTACCACCCCTCCAATACAAACTTTTATCTCTTCTCCTGGCTATTGAAGCCTTGGGTGCACACCTTCTAGAAGTTCTGTGAGCACTTGATTGTAAAGGCACTTGTTCCCATAGCCTAACAGGGTGGAAAGTGTTAGGAGAGACTTCCTAGGGCATGCATGGCCTCACAGGAAGCCCAGGACCACAGTCGTCCTCCTGAAAGGAACCTTTCTGGCTCAACTGATATAGTGATGGCCTAGTCTCCTGAGCCAAGTCATGTTCCTATAAACAGGCACGATTGACCTCAGACTCTATGGGAAGAGAGCATCCTTGGGATGAGAATGGAGGGTGCCAGTCCCATAAGCAGAACTCTGAATCAAAGCACAGATCCCACAGCTAACACAGAGATCACAAATTTTAGGAAAGAAAAATGGGGCAAGGGAGGGCACTAAAATGGGAAGCAGGATGTACTGAGAGGGGAGCCACCATTTAGAAACTGCACTGCTAAGTGTTGGCCAATTGCATGCCGAGGCTGGATTCTGCTCAGCAGGAGGCACAGGACCCTGACTGAGTTAGGAAGAAAACCCCTAGGGATGACAGTGTGTATGGGTGCTTGATCTGGGCAGCTACACATCCTTCTAACTTTCAAAAAACTTTGGGTCCTGTGGTCATTCTCTTGAGACCCTAGGGCCATATTTTTATAAAAGTTTCAGTAATTCAATTTCAAAGTATTTGAGAAAAAGAGGGAACATTTGATAGTTACCTTTTTCATGCTGAACTAGAAGTCAAGGACTTGACAAACAGTAAGCCTTCTTTAATTGGAATTTCAAGGCATCTAGGCGAAGAGACAATGAAATTGCTAGTTAGAAGTTAATGAGAGTTTTGGAAATTGCATCAAGATTAAAACAAAGAGATGTTAAAGAATAGGAAAGTAGGGGCTGCAGAGATGGCTCAGAGGTTAAGAGCACTGACTGTGAGCAGATTCCAGCACCTGGAACACTCATATGGAGAGTCCCTCTCCTGGACCGGGGTCAATCCCTAGGGTCTGATCTCAGACTCTCCCTAACAGACAGGAGCTAGGCTTTGGCTGTGAGGGGCTCCTCCAGCGACACCTAAAAGAGGGGACCTTGCACGGTCCGGCCTCCAGGGTGTACTGTGTCATCAGAGAAGGACTGAGGCCTTTGAAATTCAGACCCCTGTCCAGAGCAGAGTCAGAGATCGAGCAGACCCCTTGCTCAGAAGAGACAAGAGACACACAAGCCTTCTTGCCATAACTGACTAGGAGCTGCCTAATCATGAACCACTGAAGCCTTGGGCAGATGCCAGTGCAAAAATACATATAACAATATAAAGAACAACAAGGCAACACCAGAAGAACTGGTGGTTCTACAGCTACAAGACCTGGGCAGAGCAATGAAGAGGAAACAGAAGGAAACAACACTAAAAACACCTTTATGAAGATTATTGAAGCCTTCAAAGAAGATATAAAAAATTCCCTTAAAGAAATAGAAGAAAATACAAACAAAAAATTGGAAGAGATGAACAAGTTCTTGAAAGGAAACCAAGAAAAGATAAACCAAAAAATGAAACATTTCAGGAACTAAAAACTGAAATAGAAGCAATAAAAAAGGCACAAAATGAGACAACGATGGAAATAGAAAATTTGAATAAAAGAGCTGGAACTACAGATATAAGCATAACCAAAAGAATCTAAGAGATGGAAGAGAGAATCTTTGGAGTGGAAGACTCAGTAGTGGAAATAGATACATCAGTCAAAGAAAATACTAAAACCAAAAAACGCATAAAACAAAATGTTCAGGAAATCTGGGACATCATGAAAAGACCTAACCTGAGAATAATTGGAATAGAAGAAGGAGAAGAATACCAGCTCAAAGGCACAGATAATGTATTCAATATAATTATAGAAGAAAACTTTCCAAACTTAAAGAAGGAAATGCCTACAAAGATACAAGAAGCTTACAGAACACCAAATAGATATGACCGGTGAAAAGAAGTCCACTTGCCACATAATAATCAAGCCACAAAACATACAGAACAAAGAAAAAATTTTAAGAGTTGCAAAAGAAAAGGGCCAACTTACCTATAAAGGCAGACCCACCAGAGTAACACCTGACTATTCAATGGAAATGATGAAAGCAAGAAGGGCTTGGTCAGAAGTTATACAGTTGCTAAAAGAGCATGGCTGCCAACCTAGACTACTATACTCAGCAAAGTTATCAATCACCATAGATGGAGTAAACAAGATATTTCATGACAAAGTCAGACTGAAACAATTCCTATCTACAAATCCAGCCCTCCGAAAAGATTAGAGGGAAAACTCCAATCTAGGATCCCAGATACACCCATGAAACCAAAAACAATCAATAATCCCACAGAAGAAAAACCCAGAGAAAGTAAATACATACAACTCACCACCAAAAATAACAGGAAATATCAATCAGTGGTCACTAATATCCCTTAATATCAATGGACTCAACTCACCTATAAAAAGACATACACTAACAAGATAGATACAAAAGCATAAACCATCCTTCTGCTGCATACAAGAAACACACCTCAACCACAAAGACAGACACAGGCTCAGAGTAAAGGGTTGGGAAAAGATTTTCCAAGCAAATGGCCCTAAGAAACAATCTGGGGTTGCCATCCTAATATCTAAAAAAGTAGACTTTAAACTAAAATCAATGATAAGGGACCAGATGGACATTAGTTATTCATCACAGGACAAATTGGTCAAGAGGAGATTTCAATCTTAAATATTTATGCCCCTAATATAAGGGCACCTACTTATGTAAAAGAAACACTGCTAAAGCTCGAATCCCACATCAATTCTTACACCCTAATAGTGGGAGACTTCAATACCCCACTTTCAACCCTGGATAGATCAACCAGATAGAGTCTCAACAGAGAAATAAGGAGTCTAAAAGAGGTTATGATGCAAATGGATTTAATAGATATCTACAGAAGCTCCCACCCAAATGCAAAGGAATATACATATTTCTCAGCTCCTCATGGAACTTTCTCCAAAATTGACTACATAATTGGTCACAAAGCAAATATTAATAGATACAAAAAATGGAAATAATCTCTTGTATCATATCAGACCACCATGGCCTAAAGTTAAAGTTCAACAACATCAAAAATCACAGAAAGCCTACCAACTCATGGAAACTAAACATCACTCAACTGAACCACCTCTGGGTCAAGAAAGAAATTAAGAAAGATATCAAAGTCTTCCTAGAATTTAACAAAAATGAATCCACAACATATCCAAACTTGTGGGACACAATGAAAGCAGTCTTAAGAGGAAAATTCATAGCACTAGATGCCTATATGAAAAACCTAGAGAAATCCCACACTAGAGAACTAACAGCACAGCTGAAACCCTTAGAACAATTAGAAGCAAACTCACCTAGAAGGAGTAGATGGCAGGAAATAATCAAAATTAGAGCTGAAATTAATACAATTGAAACAAAAAGAACAATACAAAGAATCAATGAATAAAAAAGTTGGTTCTTGGAGAAAGTCAACAAGATAGATAAGCCCTTATCCAAACTAATTAAAAAGCAGAGAGAGAGTATCCAAATCAACAAAATCAGAAATGAGAAGGGGGACATAACAACAGACACCCAGGGAATCCAAAGAATTATCAGGTTATACTTCGAAAATCTATATTATGCAAAAATGGAAAACCTAGAAGAAATGGACAGCTTTTGGGGCAGGAACCACTTACCAAGATTAAATGAAGACCAGATTAATTACCTAAATAGACCTATAACCCTAAGGGAAATTGAAGCTGTCATTAAAAGCCTCTCAAGTAAAAAAAGCCCTGGTCCAGATGGTTTCAGTGCAGAATTCTACCAGACATTCAAAGAAGAATTACTACGTTTACTCCTCAAACTGTTTCACAAAATAGAAACTTAAGAAATATTGCCAAATTCCTTTTATGAGGCCACAATTACCCTGATGCCCAAGCTACTCATGGATGCAACAAAGAAGGAGAATTACAGACCAATTTCCCTCATGAATATTGATGCTAAAATTCTCAACAAAATTTGGCAAACTGTATACAACAATATATAAAAAATATCATCCACCATGATCAAGTAGGCTTCAACCCAGAAATGCAGGGATGGTTCAACATATGAAAAACTGTAAATGTCATCCATCACATAAACAAACTGAAGGAAAAAAAAACACATGATCATATCCTTAGACACTGAAAAAGCCTTTGACCAAATCCAACACTCCTTTATGACAAAAGTCCTATCATAAACTGGAGAGATCAGGAATACAGGGAGAATACCTGAATATAATAAAGGTGATGTACAAGAAGCCGACAGCCAACATCAAACTTAATGGAGAAAAACTCAAAGCAATCCCACTAAAATCAGGAACTAGACAAGGATGTCCTCTTTCCCCTTATCTATTCAATATAGCTCTCAAAGTTTTAGCTAAAGCAATAAGAGAATGAAAGGAGATTAAGGGGATACAAATTGGAAAAGAAGAAGTGAAGCTATCTCTATTTGCAGATGATATGATTGTATACATAAGTGACCCACAAAATTCTTCCAAAGAACTGCTACAGCTGATAAACACCTTCAGCAATGTAGCAGGATACAAGATTAACCCAAAGAAATCAGTAGCCCTCCTATACACAAAAGATAAAAGGGCTGAAAAAGAAATAAGGGAAACATCACCCTTTATAATAGCTGCAAATAGTATTAAACACGTTGGAGTAACTATAACCAAAGAATTAACAGATCTGTTTAACAAAAACTTTAAATTACTGAAGAAAGACATTGTAGAGGATATCAGAAAATGGAAAGATCTCCCTTGTTCCTGGATAGGTAGGATCAATATAGTAAAAATGGCAATCCTACTAAAAGCAACCTACAGATTCATACACTTCCCATCAAAATCCCAATTCTTTACAGACATTGAAAGAACCATACTCATCTTCATTTGGAACAACAGGAAAGCCAGGATTGCCAAAACAATTTTGCTCAATAAAAGAACCTCAGGAAGCATCACCATCCCTGACTTCAAGTTATACTATAGAACTACAGTAATAAAATCAGCCTGGTACTGGCATAAAAACAGACTTGTGGATCAATAGAATCAAATTGAGAATCCCGGCATTAACCCAAAAACCTATGAACTCCAGAAACTAGAGCCCCAAACCTTGAGTAATCCAATCAAAAAATGGGGTTAGAAATAAAAAGTGAATTCTCAGCAGAAGAATTACAAATAGCTGAAAGGCACTTGAAAAAGTCCCCAAAGGGCTGGAGAGATGGCTCAGCAGTTAAGAGCGCTGACTGTTCTTCCAGAGGACCTGAATTCGATTCCCAGCATCCACATGGCAGCGAACAATTGTCTGTAATTCCAAGATCTGACACCCTTAGACAGTTACACATGCAGGCAAAACACCAATTCATATAAAATAAAAATAAATATTAAAAAAAGACAAAGTGCTCCTGCCCTCCTCTGACCTTGCTTCTTCCAGCATTGCCAGCCTCTTCTACTCTTCGCTCTCGTCATCCTCTAGGGCAATGAAGTTTTCGTTCAAGAAGTTTTAATCTCTATAACCTCTTTAACATGGAGCCCGGAGGAAGAGGGATCCTGAACTCTTTATCCTGGACAAAAACTGAGTTCAAAACCGTGATTGTGTGGGTCATGTCAGTATTCCTTGAGATTTACCAAAGAGCTTCCAATTGTACCGCTGAGCTACCGACAGTTATTCTGACTTTCCTTGTTCTGTTAAGGGTCTCTGCCTCTTGGCCATTAACTTTTAAGACAGGGAAGGAGGTTAACTGGGATCTGTACACCGAGCTCACCCTGCACCTTTTTGCCTTCCTTAGACCTTCTCCACATTTACGTTAGCCCTCCTTGAGGTGGGAATTTTCTCCCATACTTCCACTTGGACTTTATGTAATTATGTTTTGGGTCTTGCAGTCTTGTTACTTCATAGTAACTGTTGATTTCACGAAATGCTTGTGTCCTGTGTCTGTTGCTTTGTGGCTCTGTTTGGATGCTCTTGTTTTGTGTATATATTTACTCTACAGTGCTACAGTGTTTTTTTTCTGTGTCTGCTTCACTTTGCTCTTTTGCCCCCTCTGCCTTGTCTAAGCAGGTTGCTTAGCTGTGGATCTCTACATCTGCTTCCATCAGTTGCTGGATGAAGGTACTATGATGACAATTAGGATGGTCATCAATTTGATTACGGGGAAGGCCAGCTCAGGTACTCTCTCCACTATTGCTTGGAGTCTTAGCTGGGATAACCCTTGTGGATTCCTGGCTATTTCCCTAGTACCAGATTTCTTCCTTACCCCAAAATGGCTCCTCTGTCAAGATATCTCTTTCTTTGCTCTCCCTCTCTGTCATTCCCCCAACTGAACCATCCCATTCCCTCATGGTTTCTTCCTACCTCCCTTAACCCCCCCCACATGCTCTCAACTTGCTCAGGAAATATTATCTATTTCCCCTTCCTAGGGGGACCAATGACTATCTCTCTTAGGGTCCTGGAGAGATGACTCAGTTGGTGCAGGACTTGCAATAGGAGTGGGAAGGCCTGAGTTCAGATCCACAGACTCCACATGAGAAGGTGGGTATAGCCATGTGCTCCTATAATCCCAGTGTTGGGAGGCAGAGACAGGCAGGTCCTGCAGGCCATTAGCCAGCCAGCCTCACTGAATCAGCGAGCTCCAGGTTCAGGGAGGAACCCTGATTTAACAGATTAAGTGGAGAGCAACTGGGAAAGGCACCCAAATGCTGACCTCTGGCTTCACACACACACACACACACACACACACACACACACATGAAAGAATCTTGATCTTTCATGAATCTGGCTTTGTGCCTGTTCCACTGTCATTAATATTTGTTACGTGTGTGTGTGTGTGTGTGTGTGTGTGTGTGTGTGTGTGTGTGTAGCTTTCTGGGTTTTAAATCAATGCTATATTATTTTGTTAGGAAAATGAGTATTCTAGACTCAGAAATTTTATAAGGAAAAATAAGAAAGCATCAAGGATGAAAGTGAGGTACAAAAGACTTAAAGGTCTAAAATTATGTTTTTGATAAAAATGCTAAGTGGAAAGGAAATGCTTTGAGACAGGGAAAGGATTATGTGCAGTGAAGTAAGATCCCAACCGCCTGCTGTGCTGAAAAACTATCCAGGATTGACTCCTGGGCTGGTGGTTCTTACTTTTAAAGTGTGCCAATTCCTTCTGAGAACACAGCCATGTGGGCTTCAGAAAGTCTGGGATAGTCATCTTGGACCACATCAGCAATTGAAAACCCCCAGTAGTGACATTTCTGCTAACTCTCACCCTTTCTAACACAGTCCTTAAATCTTCTTATAGTCAGAGCTCTTGAAAATTGTCTGAGATATTTGGACTTTGTCCCAGTGTATGTTCCTAAATGATAGAGATACTGATGCTGTTGGTTTTAGGGGAACTACAGACAACGATGATGATGTTATGGCCTCTCACTGATGATGCTTTTATTCTGACTGTTGCTCACTCAAGTCTCCATACTGTATTTGAGCCAAGTCTTCACATTTTAAAAGATTCCACTTTTTTTTATTATCACCGTGAAATAATTTTTCCATTATTCAATGTAACTGGAAGAAAATATAGCTTATCGATTGGCAGACACCTACTTTACGTCTTCCAAAAGGAGCTCCAGTTTTTAAGAATTTCTTTTTAGATTTAAAACACCTACAGCAAAAATGACAAGATTTTTTCTAAGAGAAACAGAAGACTATTAACTTGGTCCAGATGGCTACCTACTGCTCCTATAGTGGAACTGTTAGGGGTGAAGAAGCAATTCCTCAACTCACAAGTTAATCTATCAGCAAACCTGTTCTGTATTGTGAATATAATTGTATATCCTTTGATACAGTACCTACCCATACCTCTCACTCACACTAACTCCATTTCATAGGTTCAAGTTCCGGAGGATGTACAGGCTACCTCCAGGGCTGGAAAGCTCCTAGAATCTTAAGGCTCACTTAGACTCAAGCCTATTTTGGGTGTTTTCAACTATATTGGCTCATTTAGGCATACCCAAAGACTTGGGCTGACTCTTCATATTCAAGGTCCCCAAATAATCACTGACAACAGTGTCATGGTGTTTTAATTAGTTCATTGACTTTTTTAAAATTAAAATTGAGCAAGTGTTAGAGCCCAAAGCTACCTCACAGAAGGTTTAGGCATTAGACTTAGGACTTTTAAAGATAGGTTGGATTTACTAAAAACAATAAAGGAATGGCTTAGGAAAGGATTCATGCTCCAAACACGGCATTCAGAGACATTATTTTTAAAAGAAAATATGTAACCTAAGAGACTGTGCCCTGTGAGCCCATGTTTTCCACTGATATTAGTCTTCAATGTGGCTCATAGTGCAATTAGCTGAGATTGTAGAAAGACTAAATAATAGTCCAATTTTGCCGATGGAAAGTAGATTGGCTGTCTTACAAAATGACTCCTATTGAAACTATTCTTTTTTTTTCTGATTGTAAAATGAAGACTAAGATTGGGTTATGTCCACAGAATCTATGGAATCTTGATCTTGCATGAATCTGGCCTTGTGCCTGTTCCACTGTCATTAATATTTGTTACATAGAAAAAGGATAATTTTGTTGAGAAAAAATTCAAAATGATACTATGTTATTATCTGATTTAGCCTGCATTATGACTGTCTGTTTACTTACCCAAGCTAAAATCTGGTATAATACCAAATAGTAAGCAAAAGAAATTATTATCCACAAAGAAGAGCGAGTGTAATTTAGTCACGAAAGACCAATCATTTCTAAAATTAGAACCTAGCTATTACACAGGAAGTTTTGGGTGTGAAATCTATCTGGCCAGCAGGAAAAACTAGAATTAAAAAATAATTAACTTCAAGCTCTGCAAACATCAACTAAAATACTTCATAGATTGTAGTAACTATAGAAACACGGTGAAAGCCAGTTAGTCTAGTTAGAGTATCATGGGACATGCAGAGAATTGGGGGATAATTAAAATGCCTTTCCCTGCCTTATCTGCTATTTTAATTTATTTATTCTTGATCATTTTAAATGTGAATATAGTACTATTTTTTAAAAATGTTTGATCAATTCTTTGAGAATTTCATAGGTTGCATTTTGATCATACTCATTTCTCTCTCCCTAACCCCTCCCAGATCCCCTCCCTTCTCTGACCCTCCTAACTTCAAGCTCTTTCTCTCTTTTAGATATAGTGACATTTTTATTATATGTCTATATGAACATTATGCCAGCTATCAAGGACCAAAAATAGATAAAAGAGAAATAGAAAAAGAAAACCAATTATATGTCACTTTCTTATTGCTATGATGAAGTGCCTGACAGAAGCTACTAGAAGAAAAGTTTCCTTAGGCTTAGAGTTGAGGCAAGTCCTTTATGGTGAGGGAGTCATGATGGCTGGACCTTCAAGAAGCAGAGTGTGGTGAATGTCAGTACTCAGTTCCCTTCCACAGTCTGAAGCTAGGGTGGGTCTTCCCATCCCAGTAGATCTGATCTAGATAATATTTACAGGGGTGCCCAGGGACTTGTCACCTGAATAACCCTACATTCTCTCAGTTGACAAGCAATATTAACTATCTTATGTTTGATGGTGGATAGTATCAATACAATCCAGGGGCTTCTTTCTTCCTGGATTTAGCAGCCATTTCCATCTCCTGAAGACTTCCTTCCAGTCTACACAGACTCATTTTTATTGGGTCTGAGAACTAAGCCTTCTTAGCTCCATGGATGTAAAACACTGTCATAAATATCATCTAACGACATCTGAAATCTATCCCAGACTTTCCTCTGCCAGAACCTGCCTATTTGGCCTCCCCACCAGTGTGTTTGGCAAATGCATGAGTTGAGGACCAACTTTGTTCTGTAACTATAAAAGGCCACTTGTTCAGTGGGGCATGTTCTCAGGCCACAGTCCCCTTTTGTTGGCTCAGAACCAACCATCTCTTACTCCTTTTGAGGTCAGAACTGTGTTTCTGCATGAACAGACCCATGGAACAACAATGTTAAACATGCACAGTGATGGTCCGGAAGGAGTTAAAGAGAGGGGAAAAAAATGCACAAATCATCTCAAATAATGAAAATGACAAATTTACATGTAAAAATAACAGATGAACAATAAGCAGGACTAAGACAAAACAGATAACTACAAACAGTGAAATAGTCAAAAGATAAAGACATAGAACTCAATAAACATAGTTCTATAAAAGCATCTATTATAAGATAAATAACTGATATCATTACAAGCAATGAGGAACATCGTAGTGGAATGAAACCTTCAAAATACCTCCCCAAATCCAAACCAACCTCCCAAACTCCAAACACTAAAATCTATTGAATGGAATAGTCTGCAAAACTTCCTTCATGCTGAGGACTAAAGACTTCTCCTTCAAACACACACTTGAGCAACTTCTTACCATTATCCGTGCCTTCAAAAGTTTCTAAGTCATCTTAGATAGAAGGAAACAGCACCAAAAAGTAATTTCATTCAAAATAAAAAAATAGTGCATCAATAAAGTTCATTATGTGGACAATCACGAAAGCCAGGCCACACATTCACACTTCCGCTCTCCCAATCAACTTGAAGTTAATTCCATAAGACAATGGTAGAATTGTGCTTTGAGGGCTTATGTATGTATGTAAGAGGCAGGACAGTCATCACAAAGAGAGATGCTAAGCAGCAGAGGCAAAGCAGTACAAGGAAAGGAAACCTCCAGGGCAGTGTGAATTCATGGGAAGAAATCGATAGCACTAGCAGTGGTGGCTGTATTTTCTGTCTTATCTTCAAGAAGGGTTACAGAGATAAGGGTCAGTTCTCAAGTGCCTGATGCACAATCATGAGGACCCAAGTTTGCACCAACAGCACTGGGAAGAGGCTGATGGATCTGTAAGGCCAGCTGGGGGTGAGGACAGAGACAAGTGGATCTCTAGACTTTATTGGCCAGCCCATCTAGCCAACTTTGTGAGCTCTGGGCTCAGTGAGTATCCCTGTCTGGAATAGTGAGATGGAGAGCAATAAAAGATGGTTAACACTGAGTTCTGGCCTCCATGGTGTGGGCACATTTAACTGTGCTCACATGAATACACACCCATATGAACACATACATGTAAATATTTAAAACTTGTAAATATGTAAAACAATTGTAACACTGTGCCTTTGGGTGTCTGAGATAGACATACTGTGACCCTTTACTGGAGTCCAGCATCACTTGATTAGGTTTTCTGAGACAAGGTCTAGTTGAGTTAGAGCAAGGAGACATGGGCTTCATGATTTATGGCTGTGGCTGAGAACAAATCCAACATCTACTCAAAATGGATGCTGAAGTAATAGAGTATTATAGGAATTTATGACATAGTCAGTAAAAATAAGACAGCTGACATGAGTGTAGTAATCTCATACAAAATAGGTCTCCAGATGAGAAATTTCACTAGAGATGGAGAGTCATAATGATGAAAAGATAAAGTAGAAGGAAATGATGATATTAGGGGAAAAGAACAATTATACACATCTATGCACTTAACAAGAGAACCACCACTAAATCTGAAAAGCAAGCCTCAGCAGAAAGAACAATGACCAATTTAGCAATAATATTTGAAGGTTTTAATGCCTCACTCTTTCATACAAAAGGAAGTATAAGACATTATTGAGAGGAAGTATGAGGATCAGAAGAACTTTGAGATGCTCAAAGATTCCACTATAGACAACCAAGAAGATAGCTTTCCCAAACTGGTCTGTAGATTCAATGCAAACACCACCAGATCCCAAGGCTTTCTTGTGGAAACACTAAACAAATACTCAAAGCAGGCAAATATTGTAGAACAAAGCTGGGGGACTCAGTTCACCAAAACCTTTGGGTTTCTAAACAGTCATGAAAGTAACACTTGACAGCTGCTTCTTGCTGCAACCATGAGAATGCTGAGACTGCATTGCTACAGCCACCGATCCCCAGCAACCTGCCACCCCAGCCTCTCCTCCTGTCCCCTCCTGTCACCTGGAGGCTTCTGTCACCTACCCAGATGGCTGTATTCACTCGAGAGAGCCACCTCCTCAGCATGCTGGGCCAGCCCAGCATCCTCCACACAGAAAGATGGCTTCCTCCTGCTTTGTAGGAGTCACATGACAATGACGAATGGACACAGAAGGAAAACATTGGCCAAGTCCTAGGCTTGTCTCTGGAATCCTCAGAGACAGAGGTTCTCTGTGACCCTTTAATACAGTTTCTCATGTTGTGATGACTCCAACTATTAAATTCTCTTTGTTGCTACTTTATAACTGTAGTTTTTCTCGGCTGTTAGGAATCATGATGTTAATATTTTTTGAGATAGAGGTTTGCCAAAGGGGTTGAAATCAACTGAGTTGCCACAGTCAGAAAGATGGAGGTAGGGCTCAAGACCAGAGGGCCTTCAGTGACTCATCCACACAGGACTCCTGACTAGCTCCAAACAAAAGAGAATCTTGCATGTTTTGGAGTAAGAGTGAGTGAGGAAGCAGGTGTGCATGAGGGCACACTCATAGTCGGGATGGCTGCAGTCCTCTTAGTGCTTGGCAGTGTAATCTGCGACATTCTGCTGATTTTTGTTCTTGTCTCTTATTCCTGCTTTTTATTTGTACTTAGAGCATTGTGGCCATAGCACAGGCTAGCCCCTAAGGAAGTCCTTACAAAGACTGACCTTTAGTTTCCAACTCTTCTCTACCTTCCTCCCTCTGCCCACACTTGCCCTTCCTAGACTCCCAGGCTTTTCTAGGGTCTTTTTTCTGCAGCTCTGGCGAGGCTTTGCTTGAAGAGCATTTTGTAAGGAGAGTTCTTGTTAAGTGGATATAACTTTGTAGCATGATTTTGATAACACAACCAAGCCTTATTACACATATTTAGTCCATTTTTAACTTAACAGGAAAGCAATATTTAC
This sequence comes from Sigmodon hispidus, assembly GCA_004025045.1. NCBI lineage: Eukaryota > Metazoa > Chordata > Mammalia > Rodentia > Cricetidae > Sigmodon > Sigmodon hispidus. Next base: position 155,565 of record PVIH01003605.1, read on the forward strand.
ATAAGGAACAACATCAGTCTCTGAAACGGTTTTGCAAATAAACTGAAACAGAACAAGTCATGGGACCTCATGTTTATGTCCATCTGATTTTCCTTAGGGCTGTTAGGGCTCTTCAAGAGGGAAAGAAATTACAGTGACTGAAATGTGGACAAAGAGAGAAATATACATGTACAAAAAGACAGTTAAACATTTAATTCATATAAACATTAAAAATTAACTCAAAATTGAATGCTAGCCTAAAAATCAGAGTGTAGTTCATAAACTTTTGGAATGAAACTTAAGTCTTTATGATCATGGGCTAGACAAAGGTGACTTAGGTATGTCTCAGAAGTCTGATCCACAAAAGGAAAAATGGATCAAATGAACTTCATTAAAGTTAAAAACTCTCTCACTTGAAGCAACATCATAAGGCAAATAACAAAACTATCTCAGTTTATAAAACAAACCAAACAGAATATAAGTCTGAGAGAAATTTGAAAATATTGTGTTTTTTTATTTGAAAATAAATGTGTTTTTTTATTTTTTTATTTTTTTAATTTATTTTGTATTTATCAAAAAACAGTAAAATGAATTTAAAATGCTGAAAAGTTACCAATAACTATAAAGAAGATAAAAATCATAAGCATGACTTATCAACGGTGATAATGCAAATAAAATTGCTACACATATAATTACTTTGTGTTCAGCTTTCCCTCTGAATTTCTTTTCTTTCCATCCCTGTACATCCTCATTCAAGGTCCCTTCCCCCTCCCACCACATCAGGTCATTTTACTTCTCCGCAACTCCCCATCCCCTCCCTGGGCAGGGAGCAGACAGTCCCATGGTCCCACTGACCCAACAATGCTTGGATCAGTCTCCACTCCTGGCCAAATCCAGTCTTGTCCACCCTCCCTCAAGAGCGAGTCAGGTGTTCCCACAGTTGGAGTGGGGTCCGAAGGGTCAGTCCAGGGTGTTTCTGATCCCAAGATGTTCAGTGGTTGTGGTTTGCTGCTTGGGCATGCTTGGCTTTTTTTCTTGTTTGTTTAGAGACCACTAATGAGTGAGTACATACCCTGCTTATCTTTCTGAGATTGTGATACCTCACTCAGGAGGATATTCTCCAAATCCATCCATTTGTCTGTGAATTTTAGGATATCATTTTTTCTTACTGCTGAGTAGTATTCCATTGTGTAGATGTACCACAGTTTGTTAATCCATTCTTCAGTTGAGGGACATCTAGGTTGTTTCCAGGTTCTTGCTGTTACAAATAATGCTGCTATGAACATAGTTGAGCTAATACCTTTGGAGTGTGAATGTGCCTCTTTAGGATATACACCAAGAAGTGGTATTGCTGGGTCCTTGGGGAGATTGATTCTCAATTTTCTGAGAAACTGCCATATTGCATTCCAAAGTGGCTGAACAAGCTTACACTCCCACCAACAATGGAGGAGTGTTCCCCTTGTTCCACATCCTCTCCAACATAGGCTGTCATCTGTGCCTTTTATCTTAGCCAATCTAACAGGTGTTAGGTGGTATCTCAAAGTTGTTTTGATTTGCATTTCTCTGATGGCTAAAG
>PVIH01003606.1:0-23261 GCA_004025045.1 Sigmodon hispidus
ATGACCAGATGTGTTGGGAGGGGGAAGAGACCTTGAATAAGGATATACAGGGAAAGCTGAACACAAAGAAAATATATGTGTAGCAATCTTATTTGTATTTCTACCCTTGATAAGCCATGCTTATGATTCTTATCCTCTGTATAGTTATTGTTAACTCTTCTGCATTTTAAATTCTTTTTACTGTTTTTTTTTGATAAATACAAAATAAAGAAGAAAAAAAAAACAAAAAAAAACAAAAACAAAACAAAAAACAAAAACAAAAAAACAACAACAAAAAAAACAACATCAAAAATCAAAGAAAGCCTACCAACTCACGGAAACTACACATCACTCAGCTGAACCATCTCTGGGTCAAGGAAGAAATTATGAAAGAAATCAAAATCTTCCTAAAATATAATGAAAAAGAATCCACAACGTATCCAAACTTGTAGGACACAATGAAAGCAGTCATAAGAGGAAAATTCATAACACTAGATGCCTATATGAAAAACCTAGAGAAATCCCACACTAGAGAAATAACAGCTCAGCTGAAAGCCTTAGAACAGTTAGAAGCCAACTCACCTAGAAGGAGTAGATGGCAGGAAATAATCAAACTTAGAGCTGAAATCAATACAATTGAAACAAAAAGAACAATACAAAGAATCAATGAATCTAAGAGTTGGTTCTTTGAGAAAGTTAACAAGATAGATAAGCCCTTGGCCAAACTAATCAAAAAACAAAGAGAGAGTGTTCAAATCAACAAAATCAGAAATGAAAAGGGGGACATAACAACAGACCCCCAGGAAATACAGAGAATCGTCAGATCATATTTTGAAAATCTGTATTCCACAAAAATGGAAAACCTAGAAGAAATGGACAGCTTTCTGGACAGGTACCACCTACCAAAATTAAATGCAGATCAGATTAATTACCTAAACGGGCCTATAACCCTTAAGGAAATTGAAGCTGTCATTAAAAACCTCCCCAAAAATAAAAGCCCTGGTCCAGATGGTTTCAGTGCCGAATTCTACCAGACATTCAAGGAAGAATTACTACCATTACTCTTCAAACTATTTCACACAGTAGAAACTGAAGGAATATTACCAAATTCCTTTTATGAGGCCAAAATTACCCTAATTCCCAAGCCACTCAAAGACACAACAAAGAAGGAGAATTACAGACCGATTTCCCTCATGAATATTGATGCAAAAATTCTCAACAAAATTTTGCCAAACGGTATACAACAATGTATAAAAAATATCATCCACCATGACCAAGTAGGCTTCATCCCAGAAATGCAGGGCTGGTTTAACATATTAAAAACTGTAAATGTTATCCATCATATAAACAAACTAAAGGAATAAAGCCACATGATCATATCCTTAGATGCGGAAAAAGCCTTTGACAAAATCCAACACTCCTTTATGACTAAAGCCCTGGAGAGATCAGGAGTACAGGGAGAATACCTAAATATAATAAAAGTGATTTATAAGAAGCTGACAGCCAGTATCAAACTTAATGGAGAAAAACTCAAAGCAATCCCACTAAAATCAGGAACTAGACAAGGATGTCCTCTCTCCCCTTATCTATTCAATATAGTTCTAGAAGTTTTAGCTAAAGCAATAAGAGAACAAAAAGAGATTAAGGGGATACAAATTGGAAAAGAAGAATTGAAGCTACCTCTATTTGCAGATGATATGATTGTGTACATAAGTGACCCACAAAATTCTTCTAAGGAACTGCTACGGCTAATGAGCACCTTCAGCAATGTAGCAGGATACAAGATAAACTCAAAGAAATCAGAAGCCCTTCTATACACTAAAGATAGAAGAGCTGAAAAGGAAATAAGGGAAACATTACCCTTCATAACAGCTGCAAATAGTATTAAATACCTTGGAGTAACTATAACCAAACAAATAACAGACCTATTTGACAAAAATTTTAAATCACTGAAGAAAGAAATTGAAGAGGATATCAGAAAATGGAAAGCTCTCCCATGTTCCTGGATTGGTAGGATCAGCATAGTAAAAATGGCAATTCTACCAAAGGCAATCTACAGATTCAATGCACTGCCCATCAAAATCCCAACACAACATTTTTTGGACCTTGAAAAAACAATACTCAATTTCATTTGGAATAACAGGAAAGCCAGGATTGCCAAAATTTTACTCAACAAAAGAACCTCAGGAGGATCACCATCCCTGACTTCAAGCTATACTATAGAGCTACAGTAATAAAAACAGCCTGGTACTGGCATAAAAACAGACTTGTGGACCAATGGAATAGAATTGAGGATGCAGACATTAACCCAAAAACCTATGAACACCTGATCTTTGACAAAAAGGCCCAAAACATTCAATGGAAAAAAGATAGTATATTTAACAAATGGTGTTGGCATAACTGGATGGAAGTGTGTAGAAAAATGCAAATAGATCTGAGCCTGTCACCCTGCACAAAACTCAAATCCAAGTGTATCAAAGACCTCAACATAAACCCAGCTACTTTGAACCTGATAGAAAAGAAAGTGGGAAATACACTTCTACAAATTGGTACAAGTGACCACTTCCTAAATATAACACCAGTGGCACAGACTCTAAGACCAACAATCAATAAGTGGGATCTCTTGAAGCTAAGAAGCTTCTGTAAAGCCAAACACACTGTCTATAGGACAAAACAACAGCCTATAGAATGGGAAAAGATTTTCACCAACCCTACAAGTGATAGAGGACTGATCTCTAAGATATATAAAGAACTCAAGAAACTAGAGCCCAAAACCTTGAATAACCCAATCAAAAAATGGGGTTCAGACCTAAAAAGGAAATTCTTAGCAGAGGAATTACGAATGGCTGAAAGGCACCTGAAAAAGTGCTCTTCATCCTTAGCCATCAGAGAAATGCAAATCAAAACAACTTTGAGATACCACCTAACACCTGTTAGAGTGGCTAAGATAAAAGGCACAGATGACAGCCTATGTTGGAGAGGATGCGGAGCAGGGGGAACACTCCTCCATTGTTGGTGGAAGTTTAAGCTTGTTCAGCCACTTTGGAACACAGTATGGCAGTTTCTCAGAACTTTGAGAATCAATCTCCCCAAGGACCCAGCAATACCACTTCTGGGTGTATACTCTAATGATGCACAGTCATACTCCAAAGGCATTAGCTCAAATATGTTCATAGCAGCATTATTTGTAATAGCAAGAACCTGGAAACAACCTAGATGTCCCTCAACTGAAGAATGGATTAACAAACTGTCATACATCTACACAATGGAGTACTACTCAGCGGTAAGAAAAAATGATATCCTAAAATTTGTAGGCAAATGGATGGACTTGGAGAATATCCTACTAAGTGAGGTATCACAAACTCAGAAAGATAAGCAGGGGATGTACTCACTCATTAGTGGTCTCTAAACAAACTAACAAGAAAAAAGCCAAGCATGCCCAAGCTGCAAACCACAACCACTGAACATCTTGGGATCAGAAACACCCTGGACTGACTCTTTGGATCCCACTCCACCTAAAGGAACACCTGACTCACTCTTGAGGGAAGGGGGACAAAACTGGATCTTCCAGGAGTGGAGACTGAACTAAGCAATATTAGGTCAGTGGGACCATGGGACTGTCTGCTGCCTGCCCAGGGAGGGGATGGGGAGTTGTGGAGAAGAAAAAATGATTTGATGTGACAGGAGGAGGAAGGGATCTTGAATAATGATATACAGGGATAGAAAGCATGACTTCTTTGTTAATAATAATAATAGTAATAATAATAAGAAAAAGTATACAGAAAAAAAAGAAAAAAGAGAGATAACAACCAAACTCAGAAGAAGAAGAAGAAGAAGAAGAAGAAGAAGAAGAAGAAGAAGAAGAAGAAGAAGAAGAAGAAGAAGAAGAAGAAGAACCAATACTCTGCAGGACTCAGCCTTTCTTCCAACAGTAGATTCTCTATTTTAGCTGATGTGGATCTGAGCATTGAGGAAGAGACCAGAGTTTCCCAGCAGCAGACTGTATCACCTTTCTGTATGCCAGCTCTTACTCTCCAGTTACTGCTGTTATTATAAGGTCTTCTGCTTGTTGGTAACTTCCATAGGTTCTTATAGTCAAGGCAGTCTGATGGCTACTCCAGCTTAGAACTGCTAGCAATTATCTCTATCTTGTCTATTTTGAACTGGTAATTCCACTTTGTTAAATGTGTTCCCCAATATTCCCTGAGAATAAGTTGGGAGAAGCACTTCATCAGATGTATGAGGATCCCATTGAATTCAGTCCCCATCCTGCTTCCCTTTCCCTTGTCTGCTGTGCTTCCCTTGGAGAACTGCATTTCAAACCAAACTGCCTATGTATAGACCTTTGTTTTGGGTCCTTCTTTTGAGCAGTTTAAATTAAGACTATTGGTATCATCAGCATCACCAGTATCTTGGTATTTCATTCTAGGAAGGAGATCCCCAGCATAAGATTTTGAAACTGGATCATTCCTCACCAATGTGTCAATAAAAATTTCATTTCTAGTGATAAGTGGGATATAGACACAAACAAAATGTGTCTTTGGAACTTGAACTTTTCTGTGGTGGTAATACAAATATAGCTTATAGAATTGGGGCCACAACATAATCTGAAGCCACCAACTATCTGAAAGTGGCTGCTAAAGGCCTAAAAGACTCTAGCACATCTACAACGAAAGGGACACTGCTGAAAATCTGACCCAGGATCTACCTGGCAAGTAACAGAGCTATAAGGAAACCTGTTGAAGCTGTACATCAAAGCACCCTTATAGCTCTGTTCAATACCAGGACTCTTAGCCTGGTCTTTTCTTAAGAAAGGATTGAAACAGAGGTCCATGTATGGGCACAGTTTATTTCAGAACATGTTCCAGAAAGGGTTAAGGAGAATAAAACAGTGAAATGAAAAAGCTATATAGATGAGTCAGTCCTGTAGGGCTTTCATAAATGCCTTATAAAACAAATCTTCAAAGATCCATCCTGAGAAAACTGGGAAAAGTATATAGCCATTGGAGCCTATCCAGAAATAACAAAAGATTGCTTCAATGTGAACTCCCCTGAATTTCTGGAATCTGTATTAGTTGTGGTGACACAGTTTCTGCTACTATCTGGTTCCATTATGCCCCAGATCAGAGGGCAAGAGAAGCAAGTCATGATCAACTTTTACAAAGCCCAAAGTTGGCAAACCTTCATGCAATTTTTTTTCTATAGCAGTGGATAAAATAAGAAATAGGGCTCAGATAATCTGAAGAAATATTATTACATATATGCGTATATATAACATATCATATTATATATAACTTTCTAGCTACATTAGGTATATGTAGACACTAATATAGTTAGAAAAGAATATTTTGGAGAACAACGACTGGTCAACAGTGTCCAGTGCTATTATGAGTAAGAGGATGGCTGAGAGTTTACCGTTAGTAATGATGAAGGTCATGGTGACCTTGACAAGACCTGCTCTAGTGGGTGATTCATCTGCCTGGACTCATGCAACTTTTATGTGGCTCTGAAAATAACAATACGAAGGCAGCAACCTCCTTTCTGCCAAGGAACCTTCAAGTACCCTTGGCAAGTGCACTAGACTCTCTTGGGTTGTAAAAGAGAATGCCTTCCTGTCTAGGGTTACCCTGCTCTCTTCCACTTCCTCTGTCTTTGCTCCTCATCGTTCTCTTTACCTTTTAGCTATTCAGTATCTTTCTTTGTTGCGTTGATCCTCTCCTGAAGCTACCAAGGAGCTTGGGCACAGGACACCTTTATAGTATAAGTATGGAAGGCAATGGATGCAGGGTCACAGAAAGTGGCTATTTGGCTTGGTCTTCCAGCAGCCCCAGGTATCCTTGCAAGTACAGCTTTCTTTCTTCTTATTCCCTCTTGCCCTTCATAGCTCCTGGCTTCACTCATCCTGCCACCTCTTTGCCTCCTTCCTGCTGTCTCTCTCCCCCGACACTGAAACTCCTGTGGCCAAGCTCACTGAAGGCCTCACTGTTGCTCACCTAAGGAACTCTCCTTCTTCTTCAATCATAACATGCTTTTCCTCAAATGCTTCTAGAATATACCCTTTCTCTCTGCTCATCTTTTTCTATTTATCATTTGTAAGACATGATCACACTATGTAGCCCTGACTGACTTTGTACTCACTAAGTAGCTCACACTGTCGTCTTCAAATCTGCCATCTTCCTGCCTCTGCTTCCTGAATGCTTGACTTACGAGAGGGTGCCACCATGCCCAGCCTTTGCTATTTCTGTGCAGACTGTTTCTTCCCTCCACCCTCAGCCTCCCTTCCTGGTTCTCCTTTCTCCCTGATGCTCACCCTCACTTTCAGTACCCTTTCTATTTGCTCTTAAGTCCCAAATCCTTAGCCCGCCAACAGACTACCTTAAACTTCTTAGTTTTCAAACTGAGCTCATCCCTTCACCATCCTCCGTAGCCACGCCTCAGCTGCTCTTCTCCCACATTCTCTCACAGCACACTGTGCCTTCTTCATTGGGCTCTTTCTCAGTAGTTTCTCATTTATTTATTAATTAGTTCATTTGTTTTTGAAAAATCTCATTCTCTACCTATAATCTGAATCACTTAGTCTTTAGGCCCCACCCCTGTGGTGATACAGTACACACTAGGGTCACCATGTTGCCCTACCCAGCAAAGCATCTATCACTCTGACCTTAACGGAATCATAACCATCACAAATTCTGCCTTGAGACACGGTGTTCTCATGTCCTCCTGGACATGATGATGTTCCAGTTTTCTTCCTGCCACAAGCAGTCTTAGCTTGCTTCTGCTTCTTTGTGAGGCTACTCCAGTTAACATGTATGTGGCAGATTGAATGTCATTCCTCAAATTGAGTATGGCCCCACTATTCAGAATCTGTGAATACCATATCATTTGGGGGGGGGGGAATAAAAGGGTTTGGCAGAAGTAATTAAATGAAGGACTCAAAGTATAATAATTTCAGTTTATTCTGGTGGATTTCCAATAACAAGTGTGCCTATAAGAAACAGAAAGACAGACACAGAGAAGTGAAGGCAGAGGTTGAAGTGGTCAAGCTTTAAAAAAAAGGATATTGTTTGAAACTCATTAGAACTTGGAGAAAGAATGAATAGGTTCTCCCAGAGACTTAAGAGTGTGTATGCCCATGTTAGCATCTTAATTCTTTTTTGTTTTTTTACAGTAGTTATAGGAAATATATATTTATTTTATTTATTTTTTTCATTTTACATACTAACCATGGTTTCCTCTCCTCTCCTCCCCTTGCTCCCTCCACCTCTCTCCTTCCCCATCCATTCCTCAGAGAGGACAAGGCCTCCCATGGGGAATCAACAGGGTCTGTCATATCAAGTTGAGGTAGTACTTGGTCCCTCCCCCTGCATCATGGCTTAGCAAGGTGTCCCACCATAGGAAATGGACTCTAAAAAGTCAGTTCATGCACCAGAGATAAATCCTGGTTCCACTGCTAGAGGCCCCACAAACAGACTAAGCCATGCAGCTGCCACCATTCAGTGCATCTAGTTCAGTCCAGAGTCTGTAAATTCCCACTAGCTCAGGTCAGCTGTCTTTGTGGTTTCCCCATCATAATCTTGACACCCCCCCACACACACATCATGCTCATATAACCCCTCTTCCCTCTCTTCTACTGGATTCTAGGAGCTTGGCCCAGGACTTAGCTGGATTACTGCTTCTGCTTCCATCAGTTACTGGACAAAAGTGGTTTTTTTTTTTTTTTTTTTTTTTTTTTTTTTTTTTTTTTTGATGACAATTAGAGCAGTCATAATCTGATTTTTTTGAGTAGGCCAGTTTAGGCACCCTCTCCACTATTGCTAGGAGTCTTAGCTGGGGGTCATTCTTGTGGATTACTGAGAATTTCCCTAGCACCAACTTTCTCCCTAACCCCATCAAAGTATCTCTTTCATTGCTCTTCCTCTTCATCCCTCCCACAACTCAATCATCCAGTTCTCTCATGTTTTCACTGCCACCACTCCCCCTCCCAGTTTACCCAGTAGATCTTATCTCTATCCCCTTCTTAGGGTGGTTCATGCATGTTCCTCTTAGAGTCTTCCTTGTTACCTTGTTTCTCTGGGGTTATGGAATGTAGCCTGGTTATCTTTTGCTTTACATCTAATATTCACTTACAAGTGAGTACATATCATGTTTGTCTTTCTGGTTCTGTAATACCTCACTCAAGATGATTCTAGTTCTATCCATTTGCCTGCAAATTTCATGATGTCATTTTTTCCCACTGAGTAATACTCCATTGTGTAAATATACCACATTTTCTTTATCCATCCTTTGGTTGAGGGACATCTGGATTGTTTCTAGGTTCTGGCTATTATGACTAATTCTTCAATGAACATAGTTAAACAAACGTCCTTTCGTATGATTGAGTATCTTTTAGGTACATGCCAAAGAGTGGTATTGCTGGGTCTTGAAGTAGTTTGATTTCCAATTTTCTGAGAAACTGCCATACTGATTTCCAAAGTGGCTTTACAAGTTTACACTTCTACCAGCAGTGAGGAAGTGTTCCCCTTGCTCCACATCCCCTCCAACATAAAGTGTCATCAGTGATTTTGATCTTAGCCATTCTGACATGTGTGAAATGGTATCTCAGAGTCATTTTGATTTGCATTTCTCTGATGACTAAGGACATTAAGCAATTCCTTAAATGTCTTTTGGCCTTTTGAGAACTTCTGTTGAGAATTCTCTGTTTAGATCTATACTCCATTTTCAATGGGATTACTTAGTATTTTGATATCTAGTTTCTTAAGTTCCTTATATTTTTTAGAGATCAGTTCTCTGTCAGATATGGGATTGGTGGAGATCTTTTCTTAATTTGTAGGTGGATGTTTTGTTTTATTTACTATGTCTTTTGCCTTACAGAAGCTTCTCTGTTTCAGGAGATTTCATTTATTAATTGTTGCTCTCAATGTCTATGCTAGTGGTGTTATATTTAGAAAATAGTCTCCTGGGCTGGAGAGATGGCTCAGTGGTTAAGAGCACCGTCTGCTCTTCCGGAGGACCCGGGTTCAATTCCCAGCACCCACATGGCAGCTAACAACTGTCTGTAGTTCCAGTTCCAGGCAAGCACCAAGGCAAATAAGTAAATAAATAAAGTTTTTTTTTAAAAAAAAGAAAGAAAATGGTCTCCTGTATCAATGTCTTCAAGGCTCCTTCCCACTTCCTCTTCTATCAGGTTCAGTGTAACTGGATTTATATTGAGGTCTTTGATCCACTTGGACTTGAGTTTTACGCAGGTTGACAGATATGGAACTATTTTCATTCTTCTACATACAACCATCCAGTTATGCCAGCACCTTTTGTTGAAAATCCTTTCTTTTTTCCTTTGTGCAATTTTGTCTTTTTTGTAAAAAAAAAAAAAAAAATCAGGTGTTCACAGGTTTGTGGATTAATATCAAGGATTTCAGTTTGATTCCATTGATCCACATGCCTTTTTTATGCCAATAGAGAGCTGTTTTCTTTAAAAGAAAAAAAAAACTAAGCTCTATAGAAGTGCTTGAAGTCAGAATGGGCACCTTAATTCTGAAGTTTGGCATCCAGATCTGATGTAGATAATCTATTCTTTTAATCTATTATGTTAAACTACAAAGCTTATGTAACTGGTTTTGGAAAATCTTAGGATGTCACATGATATTCAAATTAGAATTCTTAATTTTCTTTCAAACTTTTTTTCTCTAGATCTTCTCACTGTTGGTCAATGTGCTCAGATTTACCCAAATCTTCAGACAGAAAACAGTGAGTATTATCTTTGGTTCCTCTCTTCCTTTCCCCATTTGGGTCTCATTCAGTAAAGAAAAGAAAATATCTCAAACATGATCACTTCTTATTGAACCCACCATCACAACAGAAACCATCGTTTAAGTCATTTATTTCCCACTTTCTCCTATTCTTGAGCTATTGAAGATGAATCTTAAATTCATATCATACCTCATTGTTATATAAGATCAAAAGCTTCCAGAGTCCATGTGAATTTTGGCGCTGCAGTGGACAAATGGGCCCTGAGCACTCGGTCCATTTGTGTTAGTCCACTTGACCCCCCCCCATACTCCATCATGGTCACCATGTCTCAGCATTCATATGGCCCACTTAGTCTTCAAAGTCAACAGACTACCATTGCAGGCAAGATCTTTCGTTGCTAATATCGCCCTTGCTTTACATTTTCTTCTCTGAAATTTGCCTGGTCACAGAACCTAACAAATCTCTTATGCATATTCATCATCTACTGTTTTAAACTGATTTACTTCTTTCCTTGGAGCACTAATTATCTAAAATGGCATCAGTCTATATTTATTTATGTATGCTCTCTCTTAATAAAATATAAGCTCCATGAGAAAGGCTCAATTTCATCAACAACCCAGAGTCCAGACAGTATCTGGCATACAGTGCACTTTCACTATATGATGATTGAATGAATCTATTTTACCTAACTCTTTACTAATACTTAGGGCTGACCAAATCCCTATTTGTGTGTATTACTGTAGGAGGCCAAGGATGGCCGCGCCCTGAGATGGCTCCGACTTCCGCTCCACTCTCCCTTGGAGTATGTGGTAAACAACTCCATATTTGGTGTGGCCCTGATTGGTGACCTCCCCCTGCCTACCTTGGCCAATTATTGGTGCCCATGTGGCAGTATGTGATTGCTGGCCATAGAAGTATTTAGTGGCTTACCTTCCCCTTTTGGGGAAGTAGTCTGTATGCTCAAAGGTCCTGAATAAACTGCCGAGAGAAGAATCTTGTGTCGTGTCTTCCTTGCTGGTCGAGGTGGTAACGACAAGTGGTAGCCTGGACGGGGAACGTCAACAGGAGGATTCAGAACTCTCTGTGGTCAGGGTGGTACACCGGTAAGTCCTCAGGTAACATGGGGATCCCGCAACAAGAGCGGGGTGGGGGGGGATTTTTGCTCTACTCTGTAGAAAAAGAGAGAGCGGGAGAAAAATTCATGGACGCACGATTCCAAAGTGAAGGTAAAACAAGCTTAGGATAAGAAGTACAGTTTTGACCATGGGCGCCTCTTCTTTGCACCCAATTTTTTTGGCTCTTAAGGAGCTGCTCCATTCCAATGATTTGAAACTTGAAAGAAGCACATTAGAGAGATTTTTGCAGGTGTGCGATATTGCTGCTCTGTGGTTCACTGTCTCTGGAAGCCTTACAGTTCCTTCCTGGGACAAACTTGGAAGGGATCTAGACTTTGCCTAGGAACAAGGCGTCCTCCAGGCTGGAGTGCGACCAATTTGGAAAATGATTCGGGGCTGTCTTGAGGATCAGCGTTGCAGCGAGGCAGTGGAGAATGGCCAGGCAGCCTTAGAACAATTACGGGAGGAAGGTCAGAGAAGGCGAGTAGTGAGGAAGGAGTGCTAAAGAACGGAGGGCTGTACCCCAATCTTACTGGTTTAGAGTCATTGGCGCCCACCGACTCAGGTGAAGAAATGCATTCAGTTAGCAAAGCCATGGAGAGGACAAAAATAAAAGGAAGGGGAGGGTCAAGCAGGGGGAAACTCCAGGCAGTGTGGCATCCTGTTCCTCGCTAACATGCAAGGTGGCGCCCTCAGCCCCCCCCCCCATATGCGGAGAGTGGAGGACGTGGCCCCAGTCGTTCCTTTAATCTGGACGTATGGAAGGCAGTAAGATCAGAGCTTAGCCTTGCCTATCCAGTCTTCCAGGATGCCCAAGGGAATCGATACAAAGAGCCCCTTGATTTTAAGGTTATAAAATCTTTGGCTGAGTCTGTACGGACTTATGGGATCACAGCCTCATTTACAGTGGCTCAGGTGGAGGCCTTAAACAGGCATTGTATAACTCCAAGCGATTGGAGTGGGCTGGCTCGTGCAAGTCTAAGCCCTGGGCAGTATCTTGACTGGAAGGCCTTCCTTATTGAATTTGCTGGTGAAGACGCTGCGGCCAATCAGGCTGCTGGGAATCCAGCATGGGACCAGGATATGTTGCTAGGGCAAGGTCGTTTTGCTAATCAACAGACAGGTTATCCCATCCAGGTCTACGAGCAGATTAACAAGATTGGCATTAAGGCCTGGAAAGCCCTCCCCAATAAAGGGGAGGTCAGCGGCAACCTTACAAAGACCTTGCAGGGCCCCACTGAACCATTTTCTGATTTTGTTGCTTGGATGGTAGAGGCTGCCAGCAGAATTTTGGGGGATCCCGATGTAGCCATGCCCCTAATTAAACAACTTGTTTATGAACAGTGCACGAAAGAGTGCCGTACAGCCATTACGCCATACAAAAACAGAGGACTTGAAGCTTGGATGAAGGTTTGTAGAGAGTTGGGAGGCCCCCTTACAAATGCAGGCTTGGCCACCACTGTGGTTCAGCTCACCAGAGATAAGAGAAATGGCCCACACACCCCTGGGGCATATTTTAAATGTGGTTAGATGGGCCATTTGAAAAGAGACTGTCCTGTAAAGGGAAGCAGAACAGAGCCTGAAGGCCCACGCCCCACTCAACCCAGGGTATGCCCCAGATGCAAAAAAGGGAAGCATTGGGCCAATGAGTGTCGGTCGGTGAAGGATATAAATGGGCAACCATTAAACCATTGGCAGTCAGGAGCACATCCAAAAAATGGGTTGCAAATATATGGGGTAGTGGAGAGCCAAGGAGAGAGCCACCAGGAACGATGGCCAACCCTTCGACACCTCAAAGAGCGCAGAGAGCCACTGTGGGCTCTGCAGGATTGGACCTCTGTGCCACCATCAGACTCATATTAAGGCCTCAGGTGGGGGTTCAGCTGGTGGATACCGATTTCAAGGGACCGCTTGAGCCAGACACAGTGGGGTTGCTAATAGGGAGGTCATCTACCACTCTCAGAGGCCTTTGAGTCCACCCCGGGGTTATTGATTCTGATTACACTGGAATTGTTAAGATTATGGTTGAATCGCCTAAAGGGATTCTTGCCATTTCCCCAGGGGACAGAATTGCTCAATTACTGATTTTGCCTAGCCTTCATGGCCGCTTTCCTGCTGACAAGAGCGAGAGAGGGGATAAAGGCTTTGGCTCTAGTGGAATTGACATGACCTTTTTGTCCCTACAAATGAATCAGAGGCCCATGTTAGAATTGGTTATTGATAACAAATGGATTCTGGGCCTTCTGGACACAGGAGCTGACAAGAGCGTCCTCTCAAACCTTACAAGGGCTGGGATACGCCAAAGCTCCCGATATAAGTGCTAGACAGCTCCCGTGGAAGGATGAGGAGGGGCATTCAGGCTTGATACGGCCTTACATGTTGGAACTTCCTGTTTCACTGTGGGGGAGAGATTTGCTTAAGGATATGGGCTTTAGGTTGAGCAATGACTGTTCCCCTGCCTCGTCCAAGATGATGTGCAAATGGGCTGTCATCCCAGTTATGGACTTGGAAAATGCTTACATGGCAGAAGAGAACCCATACAACCACTACCCCGGCAAGCTAGACAGGGATTGGGTTTTTCCTAGGGGCCTCTGGGGAGAGCATTCCCATATCTTGGAAACCGGAGGACCCCATATGGGTTCCTCAGTGGCCTCTTTCCTCTGAGAAATTGACTGCAGCACGATCGCTGGTGCAGGAACAATTACACTTGGGGCATGGTGGCAGAGTACTTGGGAGCAAGGATAACCCTTGAAGGCATATGCCCACTAAAGATGGAGTTGAGGAAGGACTAATTACATACCTTGAATGATTTTCAAAAACTGCTAGGAGATATTAATTGGATTCAAGGATATTTGAAATTAACCAATTATGAATTAAAACCCCTTTATGAGATTTTACAAGGGGATTCTGCCTTAGATTCCCTAAGACAACTGGATGATAGTGCAAGAAGGGCACTGCAGTTGGTGGAGGAACAGCTGCAAGACGCCTTTCTGTGCAGGGTGCAGGATGACGGGGTGGTTACCCTATGTATTCTTCAACCTATGACCAACCTAACGGACTGTTATGGCAGGAGGGGCCGCTGCTTTGGGTCCATCCCTAAGTGTCTCCAGCAAAAATCCATTGTATACTACCCTGCCGCTGTAGCCACTTTGACTATATGCGGAATTCAACAAGCCATACAATACTTTGGAGTTGCTCCTGCTTCTGTTATAGTCCCCTACACCGCCCATCAGATTTCTACTCTGTGCGCCATGCTGGATGAATGGGCCATTTTTCGATGTAGCTTTGCTGGGGTTATAGATAGTCATTATCCTCAACATCCCCTGATGCTATTTTTTAAGGAGCATCTGGTAGTTTTTCCAAAGATCACAGCCTCCCAGCCCCTTTCAGGGGCCCAGAACGTGTTTACCGATGGCTCCAAGACCGGGTGCAGGGTATACATGGTAGGATCCCAGCAACCAGTGCAGTATCAGTTCCGCCCGGGTACACCATAAGTGATTGAGTTGCAAATAGTGCTTGAAGTGTTTAAGGCATGCCCCTTTCCATTTAATTTGATTTCAGATTCTGCTTATGTGATTAATGCATTAAAAGTGTTAGAAGCTGCTGGCCCTATAAGGGATTCTGGCTCCATCTGTGCACTATTTTGGCAGTTGCAACTGCTACTCCAGTGTAGAACCTCCTGCTTTTTTCCTCAACATATTAGGGCTCATACGGGCCTGCCCGGACCGTTGAGCATGGGCAATGCCATTGTGGATGCACAGACTTGACAGGATTGGATATTTCTGAGCTCCCCCCTGGAACAGGCAAGGGAGTTTCATGATTTATTTCATGTGAATTCCAAAACTTTACAACAAAAATTCTCCCTCTCTAGAGCTGATGCTAGACAAATAGTAGTGAGCTGTCCTCAATGTGTAGTTCATCTTGCCCTGCCCAGCCTGGGAGTTAACCCTAGGGGCCTTCTTCCCTTGAAGGTTTGGCAAATGGATGTGACACATGTTCCTGACTTTGGCACCCTAAAATATGTACATGTTTCCGTGGATACCTGCTCTGGGGTCATTCACGCCACTGTTATGACTGGGGAAAAGGCACGAAATGTCATTGCTCACTGCCTTGAAGCATGGGTTAGGGTTAGGGTTAGGGTTAGTTAGCATGGGGAAAACCTATTCTAATGAAAACAGACAATGGCCCTGCTTATACTGGATAGCAGTTCCCCTCCTTTTGTCACAAAATGGAGGTACAACTAATTCATGGACTGCCCTATAATCCCCAAGGTCAGGGCATTGTTGAGCATGCCCACCACACACTTAAAGAACGTTTACAAAAACAAAAAGGGGGAACAGGCCATGGTCGAACACCCAAAGAGCACCTGTCTTTAGCCTTATTTACCATTAATTTTTTAAATTTGAATGTGCATGGACAATCAGCTGCAAACAGGCATTGTTCTCCCGGTATACAGAATAAAGGAATGGTAAGGTGGAAGGATGTCCTCACCGGGACTTGGCAAGGGCCCCACCCGGTGTTGGCATGGGCACGAGGGTTGGTTTGTGTGTTTCCTCAAGACAGGAAGGACCCCGTGTGGGTTCCCGAGTGACTGATTCGGAAAGCCCAGCAGGAGCGGGAGAGGGATGGTGCTGCAGAAGGTACTGTTGACTCTCCTGACCCTGATAGCACTCGGGAACCTGACCCAGGGAATAGATCATTGGACATGGGTAAGGAATCCCCCACTGCTGATGTCAGTAAGTAAGGACAGTCTGGTGTTTCCAGCAGTCTTTGCTGGAAATTGGACCACGGGTTCCACTTGTGTGGACAGAGGGCTTGTTTGGATCTGGTCCCCTTTGCCTTGGTGGATACTCTGGCCTTCAATGGCACAGCTGCCTGGAATACCTCGGATATTTTCGAGGATTCAGTGAAGGTTAGTTAATGTGACTCACAATTTTACCATCTCCTCAGCACCCTGTTTACTTGCCCCCTTTTTCTTTGTCGTTTGGAATTCTTCTGAGAGAGGAAGGGGGGGCATTTAAACTGTTCTGCTCTGAATTGATTGCTGCAGTGGACATCATGAAAGTGCATTGGTGGCGCGAATTCCTTCGGGTGTGATGCTCCCCCTGAGGGTGGAAGAAGCGAGTCAACAGTTTCCCGTGATAACCTACAGGCATAAGAGGGACTTTGGAGTTACAGCAGCTATTGTTACCGCCATTGCTGCGCCTGCTGCAGGGGCCACGGCTGCCGGACTTGCGCTATCACAGACCATGCAGAATGCAGCTGTCATTAATAAACTTTCCGAGGCTGTTGCCACAGCACTGGAGATTCAAGAGACATTGAACGGACAGATTCATTTTGGGATTTTATCCCTGCATCAGCAGGTTTCCCTGTTGAAGGAACAGATGGACGCTTTACATCTGCAGCAAAGACTATCATGTGATCTGGGGTACCCTGCCTTATGTGTAGCCCCTATGGAAGTTTTGAATGCAAGTGCTCAATTAAGAAAGCTTAATGCCTACATTAGTGGACTTTGGAATGCAACATTTTTGAATTATACTTTACAGTTAGCTCATGCCATTGTTAAGATTAATGAGACCCATGTTACCCCTATTGACGCAGCCACCTTTTGGAATAAGTTGGCTATAGCAGCTGGATGGGTACATCGCTGGGCGGGATCGGTTTCCCTACTAGTATTGTGTGCTGGGGGGCTTCTTGGCATTTTGCATATTTTCTGCAAGTGCCATCAACTCCAGAAGTGGCAACATGAAGTGATAAAGCAGGCCTTGATGGCCATGCAACCTTCTCCTCAAGCCCAGGTTTGGGTTTCTATGATTCAGTAAATATCTGCTGAGATGTTTGGGCGTTCCAGGTATGGCGGAGCAGGATTGAGGATACCACACGTTAATGATGTTTGTTTTCGCAAGACTTGCGAGGCTAGCACACTGTACTCGGGGCTTTGCTTTTGCCACTGTTCCGAGGAGAGCACGCCTGGTTGCATGTGGGTTGATGCCACAATTTCCCACCTCTGAAAGAGGCATCAGACGGGCCGGGTTCCTACCAGGTGGAGGACACCTGATCAGGGGCCTGTGTATCAGAGTCCCTTCTGCCGGAGGCTAGACCTCTACTCTCATCTGTTGCGATATAATAAAAAAAGGGGGAGCTGTAGGAGGCCGAGGATGTCCGCGCCCTGAGATGGCACCGACTTCCGCTCCACTCTCCCTTGGAGTATGTGGTAAACAACTTCATATTTGGTGTGGCCCTGATTGGCGACCGCCCCCTGCCTACCTTGGCCAATTATTGGCGCCCACGTGGCGGTGTGTGATTGCTGGCCGTAGAAGTATTTAGTGGCTTACCTTCCCCTTTTGGGGAAGTAGTCTGTATGCTCAAAGGTCCTGAATAAACTGCCGAGAGAAGAATCCGGAGTTGTGTCTTCTTTGCTGGTCCTTGTAGTAACGACATATTACACCAATAGGTGGATAAGTGAGTGGCTGAATATATTCTTAATCGCCCCAGCTGGAAAGAATCTCTCCTTCCTTTGAACTTAAGTACAACATTGTTTTCTAGTCAACACATTATTCTGTTTTTGAGCCCATTAATTTCAACATATTATCTCTTCTATAGGACATAATAAACTCTCCCAACACAAGATTAGGATATCTCTCATCTTTATTTCCCACTCAACACATTTAACTGTTTAAAGGCAGTCAGTAGATATTCAGTGAGTGGTGGAATGAATAAAGACATTATTGAGTGACTTTTTAAAAGATACGGTTTACTTTACACAAACAATGTGGAAACTTCTACCGGGCCATCCCTCCTCATCTCAGCTTTGCTGTGGCTCTCCACCAAATCCATCACTTAAGGTTTTAGAAAATCTAAACATTTCATTTTTCCCTATGAGTCATAAATGCAGCAGGCAGCAAGTAGCAAAACCCTCATGCCACCCTTGGGCCCACTGGACTTTTTTGGGGGGAGGACACTAACTCACTTAATTTGGTGTAGTTTAGCACATTACAAGATTGTTCAAGAGCACTATAAATGATGTCAGGCACTGTCGGAAACCACTTCAGAAAATCATTGCCAGTGTGCTGGATCAAAGGGCAAACACCTGGCAGTTGGCAGGACCAGGAAAGCAGAGTAAATCATGTTTTTCTTTTCTACCTCCTTGAGATTTGCACCTTTTGCCCCTAGCCATTATATGTATGTTTCATAAAATTTAGACCACTATAATGTAACTATAAATCATGTATGTGTTTATGGAATGTTCAGTTCATAGTGGAAGAGAAATTATTCTGGATGCTCTCATTTTCTTGTGTAATTAGCAGGCTTCTTTGATACACAAATTCTAGTTTGTATTTAATGAAAACTCAGAGCTAGATATTGGGAAAAAGCTGGAATACCAGAGAGAGGAAACAGACCACAGTCAAATCTCACCCAGCCAACTTCTCAGGGTAAAAGCTGAGGTAAAAGTCTCAGCCTGGCTCCTTGTCACTTCTACTGAATAAAATCTCTGTTTTCCTATGCCTGCCTTAAATACCTTCTTTGCCCAATTGTTTCACTTCCGGGTTCAACTCTGCATCATATTTCTGGAGTTAGGATTAAAGGTGTGAACTACTAGTGTTTGGTTGTTAGGCCTTGAACCCACAGAAACACAGAAAGATCTCTGTGTCTGGAGTTATGGGACTAAAGGCATAAATCATTACTTGGTCTTTCCCATGTTGGGATTAAAGGTGTGAGTTCTCACTCTCTGACCCTTGTTGGCTTAACTGTGGGTGGATCTGTTCTCTGATATTCCAGACTAGTTTCATTAAGTATAAAATATATCATCACACTGCTTGACAATTATTTTGTTTACTTTGATCTTTCATTGAGCTTACTTTATTTTGTGCGAACTTAAAAAAGTAAATAAAGAAAGTCACTTATCTTTATCTGGATAAATAAGACTGGACTCACAGGAGATGACTTTATGAAACTTGAATATTTTATATTATCTTTGAAAAGCAATGTGGTGGTGTCATGCAGCTGTTTCAAATACCCACATTCCCTTATACTGAACAACATTCAGGAGAAACAAAGAGCTCAGAACTGATATCAAGGCAACACATGCCAAAAACCAGGTTGGCTGGATAGTTCTTGGAGGAATAATTTTAGCGAAGTGCACTGATTTTCATCTGTGGACTTAGAGTATTTGGTTACTATCTGGTATTAACTGAGCCTCATAAACAGAAAAATATGATGAAAATGTTTTTATCCTGAACAATCAGCATGCATGGGCAAAGGGACTTGCAAGGGATCTGAATCTGTCAACCAGCATGGGGCAGAATTTAAGGAAAGAGAAAGAAAGAGAGAAAAAGAGCGTGAGAGCATGCAGCACTCAGGGCTTTCTAGAGCCTTGTGGTTCTGTGAGAAAATGAGATGAGATGTGGCAAAAATTAGTACTTTTTTCCAGCCTTCAACACACACACACACACACACACACACACACACCATGGTTTATCTGAAATTTTGTGAACTTGATATACTATTGTGTTCATACTTCAAGGCTGCAGAGTTCAAAAGGAGATGGTTTGTTTGAAATTATGGCACCAAAATGTGTTTCTATTTAGGATTTTACAAAACAAATGCTTTGGAAATTCTGAGACGGGGACAGACAGCACAGAGGAGAAGGACTTTCAAATTTTATTTTAATATTCAGTTCCCAGGACCCAGAGCAATGCAGTCTCCAAGCTGCTTCTGGACTCATCAGCCTTGAATAGAACATTAAACAATGCCCAGGAGTGTTTTTTTTTTCCTCTGAAAAGTGAACCTGTTTCATTCTGGGGGACACTTCTTAAAATACATTTACCTCCCTCAAGTGTCCATAGATAAAAATACACTATATGCTATACATGGGATTTGTTTTCCAAAACATGCAGCAGTACAGAATTAATCAACCAAATGAAAAGTATTTTGTTTGAAGCTTTAAAAATTTTTCTTTTAAATATACTTAAAAATATAAACTGTATACATTAATGGGGTACCATGCAATATAGAAACATGTTGTGTAGTTTGTACATTAGGTTTAGTATCAGATTCAAGTAATATCACACATTTGTGGTGAACCCACCTAGATACCTTTTCTGTAGCTTGACAAAATGTTCTGTAGTCAGTGGTTACTGACAGCCACACTGCTGTATGACAGTACACTCACACATGTTTCTTAGGAGGTGTGATGCTCTTAAGTTAATGTTTCCTACTTCATATGAAAAGACATTATAGGTAAGGAAAATTTGCATTTGTGTGTGTCTATACATGCTAGAATATGTGTGTGCTGACATGCTAGCTGGGTGTGTATACATGCTAGGGATATCTGTCTGGAAGCACATGTTAGATCTCTCTCTCACTCCTCTGTGTTTCTCTCTCTGTCTCACTGTCTCTCTCTCTTCCTCTCTCTTTCTGTGGGGTGTCTGTGTGTATGGTAGAGATAATATGTGTGTTTATATGCATGTGTGTGTGTCCTTTGCTATCCATGAAAGATTGGTTTCAGAGCACTCCAGTATGTCATGGATACCAAACCACAAAACTCAAGGATGCTCAAGTGCCTATATACAGTGGCTTAGTATTTACATATAGCTATTCCCTTATATATTATGAATCTTAGAGTACTTGTGTTATAGAACACTATCCTTTTAGTAGAATAACCACCTTCATAATCCCAGCTGTGTACACTTGAAGATGATTTCATAGCTGGGCTCACTGACTGCTGACATTCCCTCAGATAAGAAAGAGATGTTGAAGGGCATTGAACTTTCACTTGAGAATCCAACAAGTTGTATTCATTTCTAATAAAACTTCACATGTTGTTCTGGACTATGGGAGGTCTTAGTATATGGTGGATGGAATTAAGAGGACTTTACTTGTGCAGCCATGGGGGAACCATCATCCTCTCTAAGTGCTTTTCTTGGCTCCTCTCTCTCCACTTCTCTGCTCCTCTGCTTTGATTCATTCCCATGTCCCTTCCTATAGACCTTTTCCCTTATTTATTCTCCAATCTCCTCCAACCCACAGAGATTTCATATAACTTTAATTACAAAAACTAAAGGCACCAGGACTAGAGTTATGACTTAGTGATAAAGAGTATATATATATATATACTCTATTTCAGAGAACTCGAGTTTAGTTACCAGCACCCACACGCAGTGACTTAGTGTAACTCAAGCTCTAGAGGAATTGATATCCTCTTCTGGCCTCCATGGGTACCCTCTCGTAAGTGTGAGCACATGTGTGTGTGGACAGGCTGATGCGCATGAGCACACATGCACACACACACACACACACACTAAAATCTTGAAAAAACAACTAAAAAGTCCAGATGTGATGCTTTACATCTATGATCCTAGCACTCAGATGGAGAGGCAGGGGATAGATACAGAATTCTAGAATAGTCTGGACTACATAGAGTACAGGTCAGCCAGGGTGAAATAACAAGTCCTTGCTTCAAAAAAGTATCTAGCTAGGTGTGCTGGGGCACAAACTAGCACTAGGAAGGCAGAAGCATGTGGATCTCCCACTGTGGTCTACATAGCAAGCTCCAGGCAAGTCAAGGTTACATAATGAGACTGTCTCAAAAACAAAGCAAAACAACATAAAAAGCCATAATACAACTGTAGCATAGCTTCATATCGAAGGGACAGAAAATAGCTGATAGAAAATCTTATTTCACACTGGTAAAAGTGGCCTCCTTTTCTGCTCACCTTCCTCTGAGTAATTTTATGGTAATAATGAGAGTTCACCCAAATCCTAGGAGCATGAAATCCTATTTCAAAATTATAGTTAAGACATTTTAATATTTTCACTGAAACAATGAATTGAGGCAAAATTTTGTCTTACTGTGGAGGGGTCTGCATGAACTATTAACAGAGAGATTAAAAACACACCTATTTCACCTAACTCCACTGCACAGAAAACTGCAGCTGCATTTAGATACTTGTGCAGAACAATTTAAGGTGTGTATCACTTCTATCCTTTCAAGAAAAAAAATCTTAAAAAATAGCTGTATCATAAAATAGAATTTCTTTTGTTTGGACTTCAGTATTTTTTAAATGGAGATTTGAGTTTAAAGGTGCTGCAAAGACTAGTTGTAAGAATTAAATACTTTCAAATATGTTGTTTTCTACTTAGCAAGCTCACAAATGACTTGATTGGAAACCAAAACAAAATCTATAGGTTTCAGCAAGATAATAGCTCCTTTTGAAATTAGCCCCAAACAAAATGTTTTGCTTACAAAGTTTTCAATCCAGACACAACTGACCTATCCACAGCAATCCTTAGCTTGTAAAAGAAGTAAATATGAGAAGGTCTGAAACCCCTCTAGCCATAAAAATTTATGATTCTGAGGTCATGCATTTTTCAAAGCTGTCAAATATTACATATTAGTGTAAAGAAGCAAATGTAAGCTGGGGTGTTGAGAAAACTACCTGCTTGTTGGTTTATTAAATTACCAACTTTATACGAAGTACTTGTGTGTTCATGATTTTCCTACCTTGAAATGGATTCAAAATCCTGTGACCCTCCCAACTAACTTTCTACTCTTTGTTGTTTACCAAAGGGGCATGCCATGAGGACAAGTTTACTCCTCTCCTGTGTCCTGTTCTGTGCTTCACCTAGTGAGGAAGCAATGTGGCTTCAGCTATGTTCACTGTAGCAAGTATGGTTCTTTCTTATTTGACACAAGGTTTTAATGTTGCTACACTATTGTATACATTCCTGGTTTAGGTAAAATATTAGACTCTCAGGTTCTAGTCTCACTTCTGTCACTGTGATAAAATATCCAGGCAAAAGAAATTTAAAGATGTGGGATGTCTTTCAGTATGGTGTGAAAATTCTTTAATAAAGGAACTGTCTTGGCCTATGGCAGGCATCTTAGAAGTAGGCGGGGAAATCAGAGCATAGATAGGGAAAGGGAGACACTATCCAGCTGCTCAAGAATCGACGTGTAAAAGTAACACAGGTAAGCCATGGGCCATGTGGCAAGACAGATTAATGGAAATGGGTTGAATTAAGATGCAGGAGCTAGCTAGCAGTATGCCTGAGCCATTGGCCAAACAACATGTAATTAATATAGGTATCTCAGTCATTTTGGAGGGCCTAAGCAGTGGTGGTTAGGTCTGGACCTTGGGACTAGGCTGGGCAAGATACTTCCTATTACAGAGGAAATTTATCATGGTTCACAGTTCCAGGTTATAGTTCATTGCTGCCTAGAAGTCAAGGTCACAAGAACTTGAAGTAACTAGTCACATCCATAATCACAAACAGAAACAGAGGGGATGAATGCATGCACACAAGTGCCAGGTTACTTAAACATTTTTAAAAATAAAGTCTAGGACTCAAGCCCTGGGAATGGTGCTGTCTACTTTTAGTCTGGGCCTCTCTCTATCACTTAATTAAGATAGTCTACCA
>PVIH01003606.1:23361-68744 GCA_004025045.1 Sigmodon hispidus
GGGGATGATGGGGGGGATGATGTAGGCATTGGTCATGAGGAAACTCATGGGAATCTTCATGGCCCAGGCTTCACTTGTTCACTTTTGAGATTATTTTAAAAGAGAGTAAACACACTGTTACTCTACTTGTTTTATTAAGCATTAATTTTGGAACACAATTTTAGGTATGCTAAAATATAAGAAGTCTGCCTCATCTTCCCTGCTTCTCCTCCTCTGCCTGCTGTTCAGACAGAGTCTGATGTAGCCTAGGCTTGCCTCAAGCTCACTAGATAGTTAAGGCCAGTCTTGAATTCTGAATCTTCCTGCCCCTACTTTCTAAACACATACCACCACACACTTGGCTCCATTTTGAACTGAATTTTAAATATGTATTCTGAAATTTTGAGATATAAAAGTAACTGAGCTGTGGCTTCACCCCAGCCTTTTGGACGGGGGTGTTTATGTGATTACCATAGTCTAAGCATGTGGGAGCTGGAAATAGTGTGTCTGATCCCTAGTGACTGCAGCAGTCATGTCCCTACCCCACAGCTCACAGACAAAAGTCGTGTCAAAGAAACAGATAAAGCAAATCAGTATATTTGTAAATGTGAGTCATCACGATACCTTCAGGGAACCCCTGGGAACTAATGAGAAATACAAGCTTTTGGCCTTTCTAGTGGACATATTTCAGGTATGTTCTGATCCATTTTTTAAACTAGCAAACAATAAACTAATGAAGACTCACTGAACCTAGATGATGATAGGACAAACTCATGAAGCCACCCTATTCCTATGCCTACAACTAACTTTACTGTTAGGTCTCAAATTCCATCTCATTCCAAGCTAGCTATTTCTTTTTGAGAGAGAGAGAAATGTTATATAATTTATATAAATGCAAGGTTTATAACATGGAAGTCCTTCAGAATTACATTTAAAATGCATTTTACAGAAAATACTGTAAGTGATCAAGAACACGTGAACAAACACATAGAGACAAGAAATTGAAAGACACTTCCTAATAACCTACCCTGTTTGAGTAGGTTTATAAGCATTCAGCATGCAAAATAATGCATCACCAATTAGGCTATCTATTCTATGTATAACTGAATGAATGAATAAACAATGAATGAATGAATGAATAATGAATAAAATGAAATGAGGGAGTGAATGAACAACTGATTTATCTTCCTTTTGTGAAAGAAGACCTGCACCAGGACAATACCAGTTGACATGCCAATGTGAATGGATGTAATCTTACAAGGCACCACCAGGTGAAAAACTGCAGGCAATTAATGACTGCTGAGAGAAGGACAATCTGTCTTCTCCAGGGACGAGACCCCATAGATTATCCAATCCCAACTGGTCAGCCTTAAACACATGTACATATAAGCAACTCTTAACACTAACTCATTAGATTATGAGCACCCACACAAGGCATCTATTCTCATTTTTTGTCAATGCCAGCTTTGCTCTAAGCAATAGTCTTGACTGAGCAAAGGCCCCTGGAGCATCCTGATAGCTCTGGTTTAACTTTACTGCTTGACAGTGCTAAGACATAGTTTTCACATATGTTCATTGAAAGAAGACTTGCTGAGGTGAGGCTGTCTAGGGTTTCTTTAAGGAATGTTTTATTAAAAGTCGGATTACTGTTAGTCTATGAATGAGAGAGTAAGAGAATCTAGAAATACACATCCATGCTTTATCATTTTCAGCATGTGAACCATACTGCTAACTCTGCTCTTCTGGATGCAGAGAGCAAAACTCACTTTTCATAATTTCACTTTTAAGCTCTAACATTACTAAATATCAGTTTCAATGTTAGAAACTGACATAACTTCTGAACAAAGCAAATAACCCATATTGGTAACTGTAAGGAATCATATGCGTATCCATTCTCATAATCTTTCAGAGTTAAAGGTACAACATGAGATATAACAACTGAATATATAATGAAATCCTGAGTGGGTCAATGGATGGCTTGAATTAATAAAATCATAGGGAAATTATTCCTTAAAACCATGAATTCATAACTACAAAGCCTATTTTTGCTTTGCTATTATTAATACAATAAGAGGTTTGACTTTGACCCTGGAATCGTAAACGTGGAAAACATTAACAATATTATATTGACATGTCAGAGCCTCTCTTTTGTCTGTATTAAACTGAAGCTTCTGATAAGTATGGGAGAGTCCCTGTGGCACAAAAAAAAAAACCCAACTAAACAATTCATGTGAACTAAGATCAAGGAAGTCTAGTGGGTCCAAAGTTTCTAGATCTTCAATAAAAGAAAGTCTGTTGGAGACCACTGGCAATTATTAATGCTTCAAAACTATAATTTAAGAAATTATTCCTTTAAAAAATAAATATTGACCTCTGAGAGAAATTTGTCTCCTATAATAAGCTACATACCAAGATTTTCAAAAACCTTTTAGATTCATATTGATAAGATGCCTTCATATTATTGATTTGGTCGTTTTGCTTTAACCTTTACAGGTTTAAACTAAGGGTGAATTAGAAGGCCACAGTTTCTTGAATGTGATAGCGTGTCCACTATAACAACAGTGAGTATGTAATAGAATATGATTTTTTTCTTACTATCTCATATTTAGAATTGGGTTTTGGACAACACCAAATAAAACAAGATATTTTATTTTGGGATCAGCAGCAGCAGCCTCCTCTGCTGGGAAAGGAGCAGCAGTATGTTATAACCTGTGATTTTTGCAGGTTACTCTGCAACTCTGCAAAAGGAAAATGGAGTCCCAATCCTAATAGCAATCCTAATACCAGTAAACCAGGGTCCATAAATACTAGAAAGATAACCATGTAAGAAAAAGAAAAATGAGAGTTGGTTCTTACTAGTCACCTGGCTAGCAAGATATTCTAAGTGCATGTTCAAAATTAGCTTTCCTCCCCTAGATGGGCGTGACTGGATGCACACTTGGACTGCATGAGTAAGCTTAGGTGATTGGGTGCCCATCAATACTGCAGGATGAAACTCAGTGGCGCCCCAACCTTTCAGCTCAAAGCTCTAATTTGGTTTAAGCTTGCAAGATGAACCACATTCCCAAAGATCATTTTTGGTCAGAAAAATAAAATACTATGCAAATCAGTGTGAGTCCTAAAGAGGTTGTTTCCTTTTTTAGTCTGATTAAAGGATATGTGATTGAACCAGCCAGCTGCAGTACAACTGACAGGTCAGTATTCAGTGTTCTTTTCAGTAGCTTTCATATACACGAAAGATAACTTCTCTTTTTAGGTTAGACTTTTGCAATTCTGTTTCTGTGAAGAGACCTTAAACTCTAGGGTAGATTGTAGTATCAAAAAATCAAATAAGAAATTTTTTCTCAGATTATCCATTTTTATGTCCTGCTCACATATTTTCAGTTTCAGGATAGAAAATTTAAATTGTTTTTAGTAAGGTTTTGATTAATATTTGGTTTTATAGTTAAATACCTTCTAAACACCTTTGTTTATAAATTTGGATTATTCTATTTCTGTTCTTAAGTTCTTTAGGTAACTGAATTATAAAAATCTCAGTATATACTTAAATAGCTTTTTATGTATTCAGTGAACTTAAATCCACAGTGACTGAACTTATTTTAAATGGTCCAATGTTCTATGAGTTCAGTAACATTTCATATTTAAAATTTGAAGTATATGAAAAGTGACAACAAGCCTTCCCAAATAGAAGAGTGTCATGGATAAAGAAATTTTGATTTGGAATAAAAATAGTTCTGGCAAATCAGAACACGCATGTCACACTGATTTAAAAATCAAATGATTAAAGACTTTTGATTAATTGAAGTTCTAAATGTGTTGTTTTAACAAGTTAAGTTTATAACATAAACTAATATGCTTTCTTTCCTGAGCCTCAAATAATAATACAAATTTTAATTGTCATAGTAGTTTCATACTTATTTTTAAATCTCCTCAGAGTTCAGTCATATCTACAAGAGGAAGTCTATTGCCATGTTAGGTGATTTGGTCACCGGTGCTAACAGATTTTGGATGTGATAGGGCTAAATTTTGTGAAAAATCTTGATGTATCTCACTGAACCTTATTCTGTGGCTAAAATTTCATAGGCATCAAAACTGAAAATTGAGAGTAATTTATTGATTGTTTAGGAAACAAAATAGAAGTCACAATGACGCACTGTCTCACAGCCTTTAGGATGATGGTTATCAAAATGAATGAATAAATTAACAGAATAACAGGTATAGGCAAGGATCTTGAGAAATTAGAATCTTTGTGCACTCCTTGTATGAATGTACAATGGCACAGCAGTTATGGAAAACAGCTTGTTAATTCCATAAAACTTAAAAGTAGAATTGTTATTTAATTAAGCAATTCAACTTCTGGATATACATTCAAAAGAATTGAAAGCAGAATCTCAAAGAAATCTCTGCACCTTCATGTTCACAGAAACATTTTTTACAATAACTAAAAGATTTGAGGAGCCCAATTACTTACTGATGGGTGATTGGAGATGCAAAATGTAGAATTCTATTTACCATAGAGCTGAAGGAATTCTAACACATGGTACAGCAATGAGAGTGAATACTGATGAAATTTTAGCAAATGAGATATGTAATCAGAAGTTTCTGTTCCATCCATCAGGAGCTGAAGGAATCTTCCTGCCCTGGTTCTGCTGCCGCTTATAAAATAATCACACAAAGGCTTATATTAATTACAAACTCATTGGTTTATGGCTTATGCTCATCAGCTAACTCTTCTATTCATCCATGTTTTGCCACTTGGCTAGTGGCTTTACCTGTGTGCCATTACATCATGTTCTCTTGGGCCTCAGCTTGAAGCTTCTTTCTCTGACTCCACCCTCCCTCCCATTTATCTATGCTCAATTTCCCACCTGCTTCTAAGATGAGTTGCCATAAGCCAAAACAATTCCTTTTTTTATTATCTAGTGATAATTCACAGCATAGAGAAAGACACAGAGGTCAGCCAGTCACATGTATGTCAAACAATAAATCCTACCTCAAATACTGTAAATCCAGCTTAAAATGTTCATATTCATAGAGACATAAAGTAAAAAGATGGAGATTTCCAGAATATGAGAACAAGGAGAGAATGCAAAATTATTATTTCATCATTAAAGAGCTTTAAAATGATGAATATGATAAGAGCTATATCATATTTACTTTTTAACCACAATTAAAAATATTCTTAAAATTACAGTAAAAGATAAAAAAGCTTAATAATAAACTTTATCACATGGATAGGGATGTGAATAAAAAGAATAATCCTTATAGAGGAAGGTAAATGGTACCACCACTTTGGAAAACAGTTCAATAGTTTCTCAAGTGAGTATAAAACTAACTAACAGCCTGACAATTGTCATGAGCCAGTGTTTCTGCTCTATACCAACAGAAATAAAAACAGATGTCCATACAAGAATTTATATACAAAATCACATTGTCATTTTATTCAGAATCACTGAAAGATACAATCTAATATTTACCAACTAAAAGAACAAAAAAATGTAATATATTATCTACACAATGGAATTTAGTATTATTCAGTCATAGAAATCAAGGAGCTTACAATTTCTGCCCAGAAGGCAAGAAGGAAGTTGTCATATCACCTTAATAAATTAGAACCAACAATGAAGATTTGTGAAGAAATTTAGTTTGCAGGAAAGCTATTTCCCTCAAGAAAAACAGGCAGAAATTACCATAGGAACCAATATTGGAGTCATAAAACCTGAATTGTGATTGCTGAATTGCTATAGTTCCATGTAGAAAGTATGATAGTTAAATCTTGCCAGGAACCCAGTTTTTAGGGGGATGCCTCATACTTCAGTGGGTTTTACTTTCAGGGGCTTTGCTTTAACCACAAAGATCTAAGAAAAAAATGCCAGGAGGATTCCAGCAGATGAGGAAGTGATAGTAAAGTGAGAATACTAAGCTCTTAATAAGGCCTGTTCTGAAGGACAATTGTTTCACCAGACCTAGGCACTGTGGGTGGAGAGAATCACTCCCTCTAGGCTTCCATATGAGAGGAAATAAATACTCAACTGTTGTGGGATAATGCTTTTGTATATTGTAAAAATTTATCACTTGAATTGGTTTACTAAAACACTGATTGACCAGTAAGAAGGCAGGAAGTATAGACAGGGCAGCCAGATTAGGAGAATTCTGAGAGAAGGAAGGACAGAGTCAGAAGTCACCAACTAGACACAATGGAAGGAAGATGAGAATGCCATACTAAAAAAAGTTATCAAGTTATGTGGCTAAACATAGATAAGAAATATGAGTTAATTTAAATGTGAGAGCTAGTTAGTAGTAAGCCTGAGCTACTGGCTGAGCATTTATAAGTAATATTATGTCTCCATGTCAATTACTGGGGAAGTGGCTGCTGGGTATTTGAGAGTTGCTTGCAGGACAGAAATTTTCAACTACATGCAATTACTGTCACCTCCATGGGAGAGACAAGATGGGATTGGGAGACAGATACTAAAATTCAACCATTCCATTCATAACTCAAGAGGCAAAGGCTAATGAAGTGATAGAGACCTTATGAGAGTATCATAGAACCTTCAACTGGTCCCATTCCTCAACATTTTGTTCCTTAAGGCCCATTGCTGCATTTATTTTAACTAAAGCATCATTCCTGTCTTCCAATCAAAAAAATTGCAAAGGACAAACACACACACACACACACACACACACACACACACACACACACACACACACACACCACTACAAAATGAGCTTCACAACCAGGTTCAGGTAATGGGCTTACAAGCTCAGAAATTAAAGTTGTGTCTTCATGCATATGTGTGTGTGTGTGTGTGTGTGTGTGTGTGTGTGTGTGTGTGTGTGTGTTGGGGATGTTATTCTTCTGTGTGCACTCTGAAACCAGAAGAAGGTGCCAAATATCCTCTATTATTCTCCACCCATTCCTTTGAGGAAAGGTCTTTTCCTGAACTCTTTCTTTACACTGTCACAGCTTGGCTGGAAACCAATAAGTCCAAGGACCTTCTTGTTTCTGCCTTTCTCAGGGCTGAAAGCACAGGAGTTTGTAAGAATGCCTTGTTTATTACATGCATGTCAGTATCTAAAACCATTCATCCATCTATCCTTCCACCTAGGAATTTTATACCGCTGTGATTAGGATGCCAAATGGTTCTAGTGGAATGAAAAGATGATGTGCATCAGTAAATAGTTATCCTGAGCAGATAGAGTAGATTCTGAACAAGAACTCACAGAAATGCTAGACATCAAAACACTATACAGAAATGATGAGTGTCTCTGATGTGTTCGAAAGCAGACTGTACACAGCTAGAGAGATAGTCTCTGAGCTTGAGATGTGCTGTTAGAAATTTCCAAAGGTGAAAATCAAAGAGAAAGATGTCAGAAACACAAGCAGAATGGACTCTCCAGGTGATGGGACAGTTACAGGAGGCATCAATGAGACTCTAAGAAAAAGAAAAGAGAAAGAAACATGGAACAATGATGGTTGTGTGTCTGTCCCAAACTGAACCACTGAATCAGAAACTCAGAGAACAGTAAGAAATTAATTTGAAATTAATTCAATAAAAATATATTTTGAAACACTACTTCTACCACAACAAAGCAAAGCAAAAACAGCAAACAAACAAAAAGCTGACAACATCGAGGCACAGAATATTCAAATTACAAGCAAAGATTTGAAAAAAAATCTTGAATGACACTAAAAACATGAAATACTGATTCACACACCATCATGGATGAACCTTAAAACTGGGGTGGAAAGAATGAATGACAAAAGACTACACTATAATTCTATCCATATGAAAAGCCAGAAGAGGGAAATTACAAAGCTAGAAAGCTGAATTGCACTTATTTAGGCCTGGGGTGGGGTAGAGAGATATGGGAGACAGGGGAATAATAGCTGTAAGGTATATTTTTCTGAGGTGACAAAATGTGCATCAGAATTAATCAGGGTGTTGGTTTGCTCTTGCTGTTGATTCGTAAATTTCAAAATCTAAATTTTTGGCAGGACATTTTAACATTTCAAAATGATTTAATCAATTTTCCAAGTAAAAAACAACTTCATGTTATCATTTTTATGCATTAAGGTCTCCAATTTGATTTACCATGTAATAAGTGCTTATATCTTTCTCTCTACTTTATGTGTCTTGCTTTATGCTTCTTTTTAAGTCCTTGGTATTTGTCATTGTTCTACTTTTCTGATATGATTACTGAGGGCAAATGTATTCATATCTGAGGTTCCAGTCACTGAAAGCACAGTAATCTCTTTTCTGCATTTATCTAGTGGTGGAAAAACATCACTATCAATAGTGTATACACCCATTCCAACTCAGTCATTTCAATAGTTACATGTTTGTTTTAATTCTGTTTTGATTCATTGTGTTTCTTTTACTCCAGCCATTGAGGTGCATGTTTCTGCACATAAAAGTAGATGTTAAGTTTGTGTGTATTTAATATTTGAAACCAGAAGCATTTCTTAGTGCTGAAGCGAATGCAGAATATTCATTCATGTTGCACTGAACTGGCTGACTGATTGAAGTCTGTTGAAAAGTTTGTCTCATTGGTTATACATCTTGGGACATTTGAAACCATTATATTTGTAACTTAAAATACAAACATGTTTCTACCCCTCACAGTCATACGGTATTAGTTGTGTTTACATGACTATTACCAAATATATGATGGAAATAGTTTAAAGAAGAGAGGATATATTTAGGCCCAGTGTTCAAGAAGATATCAACCATCATGATGGAGAAGGCACAGTAGATGAAACACTGGGGTGGTCCAGACACTGGTGAGCAGGATTTTGTACTGTTCTTTATATCCTGTCAAACCAAGAATCAGAGGCCAGAAGCAGGCCAGACTATAACCCTCAAATACCAACCATAGCCTCCAGTGACCCACCTCATCCAGCCATTTCTTCCATACCCAAAGCTCCACAACCTCTCAAAACAGTGCACCAGCTAGGGACCAAGTATTCAAATACCTGAGCTTCTTGAAGGCTTTTAGCTTCAAACCACAATACAATGGATCCTAGGACCTGTGCTAGCCTGTTTACTGGGGCTGTAGAAAGTTCAAGATTTGAAAACATCTCCCTGACAGTACTGTATCCATCTCCCATCTTTTGCATTGTAGTTACCTAGAGGATAAGACAAAATGAATGGAAACAATTTGATTTTTCAGCTAGTTGATTTTTCTTCTTTCCTTTTGTGAATGCATATGTACAATGCATTAATGCACAAGTTTAAGAAGGGAGACAAAGCACACTGCCCTTGAGTGTTTTATGGCACTTTGTCTCCATCACTGAAGCAGAGGATCACACCCCTACTCCATCTGATCAGAAGATGCATTTACCATCTGAAGAAATGGCTTTCAAGTTTAAAAAGTTTTTAAGTTTCACTGAGGCTACAAACTTAATCTCTGCATCTCAACATAAACTTTACCCCCTCTTTTTGGCATAATGTACTAACTAGGAAGATGGCTATGTTCAGGTGGACATTCTAAAGCACTTAGTAAAACAGCCACTTGACATTTAACATTTCTCCCTCTTGGAAACAGATTTATCTTTATCGGGATTTGAAGTGATAAATACACTGAATGTAAATGAACACCTCACAATGACTTCACATGGTTATCTACCCTGAACCACTGAAATGTAATAAATAGATGCTTTAAATACTTCATCCTAAAGGTCTCTTCTTGAACTCAAGTGTAAGCTATCTAAACAGTTGAAAAGAGATTTATAGTTATGAAGAGGCCTCTATGTCAAGGAAAGTTTTATGATACATTCTATAATAAATTAGCAATAAATGGATACAGGTGACTGTGGAATTTATGAACTTTAATGCTTTAATACTGCACTAAAGAAAAACTAATTATTAAG
This sequence comes from Sigmodon hispidus, assembly GCA_004025045.1. Taxonomy (NCBI): domain Eukaryota; kingdom Metazoa; phylum Chordata; class Mammalia; order Rodentia; family Cricetidae; genus Sigmodon; species Sigmodon hispidus. Next base: position 33,215 of record PVIH01003606.1, read on the forward strand.
GTCCTAAAGGGTAATATAAAAATACCATCTACAAATTGTCAAATTAAGCCATTAGTCCTAGGTATTTAAGGTAGTTTTTTTTTTTTTTTTTAAATATGACTCAGCCAGAAAGTCAGAAACAAATAAATTGGAAAAAAAATCAGTACTCCAACTAGCAGAAAAGCAATGGTAAGGCTTCCTGGTGGAAACCAGACTTTAAACTTTAATTATTCCTTTAGCATGTCAGTGAAGTGCTATTTATATTGCCAAAAAAAGATTAATATCATTTGATTTTCACATAGCATTTGTTAAACACTTTCCTCCAAGATGTCTGTGTACAAGAGGTCCCAGAAAAAAGTTATCTGTGTTTTTTTTTTGTTTTTTGTTTTTTTTTTTTTTTAAATCAAATTTAGGCAACATGGAGGTTTTCGAATGTCCTTTTTTGCAAGAAATTTTAATCAAAGTCCTGGATGTAGGAAGACATCTCCACTTTCATCTTTAGGTTGTCATAAGAAAAAAGAACTCACCCTTTTGTTCCTAATTTGAACCTCACCAGGAGGTAGATGGGTTTGTTTCCTGGAAGATGCTATTGTAAGAGTCTACCTCTTAAGTGACCTTCGAGTTTTCGGTCTCTCACCCCTTTAAAATCCGTTCTCCACACTCCACACCAGAATGGCTTTATTTTTACAGGGAAAGTGGTGATGCTCACAACCCTTTGATGGACTGTAACTGCCTAGTCCTGGCTCTCTAGCACAGTTGCTCCCACACAGAGGCAACTGGCCATGTTGGGAACATGCTCAGCTCCTTCATGCTCTTTCCCCATAAGGATAAATTCTAATGTCACTTCAAGTATATATTCTACCCAGTAACAATCGGTTGCTTTCTGGATACCTCCATGTCATTAGGTCCCTTATGTTAAGTTATCCTACCTGTCCAAAGGTCAATCTTACTACTCTGCTGGAAACTGGGAGGCAGGGACTTATTTTCCCCCATCTTTATATTCCCACCATCTAAGTATATAGTGGAAAAATAATGTCAACTAGTGGTTTATTGAATAAAAATCTGGGGGAAAATATTAAATGGGAAAGGGATTGACTGGAATACTGGTTGGCATGCCTTTCTTCAATGTATCTAAAACTAAGGCTAAGAAATCTTAAGAAATTAAGGTGTTGCCAGTGATGAAAGTTGGAGAGACAGAGTCCAGATGACATGTTTATCAAAGTTTCCAGGTTTCTATCACCATCCAAGAAAGAATTTAGAGGAAGCATAAAGTAAAGATTTGGAGGAAGCTTTATTTAGAGTGAGAGTACAAATTCCTGGGATGAGTCAAGGTTTCTTGAGAGAAAGGTGCCTTGGATAGCTTCTTATGGGCAACCTTTGAAGAAGGGGAAGATTAGGCAGGGAAAATATGTTATATATATATGATAAATCTATATGATATATATGTTATGGAATATTAGTTTAAGATGTGTTAGGTTTATGCTGTGGAATATTTGTTTAATGATGAAAAGATGCATTGCATTCTTTTATGTTGCATTTGTTTATGTTTGTAAAGCTGTGTTACTTTGTCTGCCTAAAACACCTGATTGGTCCAGCTGAATATGTTGGTGAGACCACTAAGTAAATGGATTACTGGTCAGTGGGGAATATTAAGCCATTGGAGCTATTAGTTTTAGATATTAATTGATTATATTCATAGTTGTCGCGCGCCACCTCGTCCCGCAAGGAACACGCAACACCAGATCCTTCTGTCTGCAGTTTATTCGGGCCTTTCACAATCTAGTTTCTTCTAATCTTTCACTCACTCACTCACTCAGACAAACTGACGAACGACCCCCGGGGGGGGGGGAAGCCTGCTCTTAGAGAAATACCCTCAGGGCTTCCAATCCAAGATAGCCACGTGGGCATCACCGATAGGCTCAGATACGCGGAAGCAAACCAGATCCTTGGCCTTAGCCAAATATGGAGTTGTTTACCAGGGAGAGCGCTCAAGGCCAACACCATCTTAAGGTGTGACTGTATGCAGCTCCTTACACATAGTTTTTGATACACATGGCTAGTTAATATATTGCAATATTTTTTCTTATGTTTTGGTTTTATAATAAACTCTTAATGTCATTTTTTAAAATCAACATATAATTATGGTTTTCTCCTTCTCTTTTCCCTTCAATCCCTCAATCCTATTGTTCCATCTCAAATCAGTGACATCTTTTTAACTTTTTAAAAATATTATGATATATACTCATACGTATATAAATACAGCTTGCCGAGTTTAGTGTTGCTTGTATAAATACAATTTCAAGCCTGACCACTACCAAGTTGGATACATAGTTAAGGGGCTTTTTCTAGGAGGTTAATTCTCCCCCTCTCTGTTATCCTTAGTATCCTTCCATGTTAGTATGTTTGTTGGTATTGTCATTGTTCAGGTCTTGTTTAGGCAGCTATATTGATGAAGTATCATGGATGTGTTGTTTCCCTGTTATTGCTAGAAGACACAGTCTCTCAAAGCAGATTTTCTTGTCCTCTGGCCTTTAAAAGTATTCTGCCTCCTCTTCTACCATGTTCTGGGTCTTAGGTATAAGTGTGTTATAGATGTATCCACTGGGGCTGGACACCTCATGATTAATTGTTCTCTGTATTTTGACCAGTTGTGTCTTTTTATAATGGTCTCTGTCTGCTATAAAGATAAGCATCTTTGGTGAAAGATGAAGAATGTTCTTATCTGTGGCTATATAAGGATAACTATTTATTATGCAGTTAGGATTTACTCTGGTTTAGTAAAGTGATAGTAGTAGGTTCTCCTCTTAGATCAATGACCTCACCGTCCCAAGGGAGTTAGCTAGGTTTCCAACATGTTGGTTGGGCCTTAAGCTGATGCCTATTGATTACTATCAAGATATAAGTGTCACTATTGCACCCTTGGCGATATCTTGCCTTGCAGGTCATTGTTTTGGTTAATAGATATCACATCTGGGTAGGACTATTAATTGCTTCCCTCCCTTATCAGCTTGCATAGCACCTTCTGATACTCTGAAAGGTAGTTTTCAGGGAGGATGCTTTCAGGTCAGATCCTGAAGCAAATTCTTCAAAAGTGCACTGAGTCTTTAGCAACAGAGATTTACCTTCAAACTCTGAGAGGCAACCAAAGGTAACAGCAATAGTTTATATTGCTTTGGGAGATTTTGGACTTCTCTGAACAACAACTGAGAAAGAAGTTTCTCATATTCATTACTGAGATCTTTGTTAGATGGTTAATGGCATAACCAACTAATCTTATAAGTAATTACTTTAAATGTATGATGTGAAGTGGGTAGCTCTGGAGCTTATATAGTGGGATGGTTCTGTACATGATATGGAAGATATTCACAAAACTACACTGAATATAGGTTAAGTCAGAAGGGGTCTGTGGAATATAGTTAAAACTATTTTACCAATGTCACTTACATTAGGCACCACCAATTACAGGTTTTGGCCAATGAAGGAAGCTTTGAGAATGGTATTTTAGAATATTTGCAAATTCTTAGGGCTCGTGAATTGTTTCAAAAAATGTGTGTATGAGTGTGTGTATGTTTGTGTGTGTGGTATTCAAGTAAAGTGGGGTCAGAAGGATGTCTAAGGCTCGATGGCTGCTTCAGGTTCAGTAGTAGACCCTCTTTCAAAGGAATAATGAGAAGAAAGAGCAATACACTTGACTTCCTTCTCTGGCTTTTACCTATGGACAGTAGACATAGGTATACACACTGCACACACACACACACACACACACACACACACACACACACGCACACACACACTCCATTAAAGCTGTTCTCCTCTTCCTAAAAGAGAAGCTGAGACAAAAAAGTTTGGGATAGTCCCAGCTTCCAATGACAACTTGTTTTAATATATAATATGTGAAATATATGCCCACTCATATTTATGCACTGGAATAAAAATTGCTTTAAAATTCTTACACATTTGCTTTCTTTATGCACAAGAAAGGTATAAGACAGGCTTTGAGATACTATATTCTCTACAATGTTATTTTTTTTCTCTCACCTATTACTAATCTCATGTAGGAGCCAGGGTGCTTCTTCTCAAGGCTGCATGCACAGTGAGTAGATCTTGTTTAAGGTAGTTTTAAAAGGACACTGATATCGAGTGGATCAGAGTAGCTCTGTGATTCTAAAACACACAATTATACTGTCCCAATGTGATGATGGTTTCTGGGGAGACAAGGAAAAATAATAAAGATCACAAACCATTTTAATATCAATCAATCCCTTTTGGGAAGTGGCAGGTCTTTTTTTTCTGATAATATATTTTGGATTCTGTCTATACATGCTAAACTTTATAAACCCTGTCTTAACATTATTCTTATTATTGTTTTATTATATGTGTAAATTCATGTGCATATATGTATCCTTATCATAATGGTGATATATAACTGCCTAAACTTCTCTGGCAAATAAAAAATGAGCAATTTGAACTATTCTCATTTTTTTCCTTCTGACTTCATCAATCCAAAAAGTGCCAGATCACATGTCGTTAAGCCATTTACATTCTAACAGCAGTTCATCAACTTACTCATTTATTCCAAATCTCCTGTTTGTGAAGCACCACCCTAGGTATTCTGGGAACCCTCCTCCAGAGACAGAGGACAAGATACAGAAATAATAATGTAATGTGGAAGGTGAAAAGTGCTCTGTGAAGTTGGGAAGATGAACTGGGAATTTATTCTGACACCTATAAACACCGGTAAGGCTGGAAAGGGTGAGAATCGAGATGCCAAGTGGCTGGAAAGTCATGGCTGGGTCTTCCCATCAAAAAGAAGTTGTGTGTCAAGACTGACAAGAGAGAAAGACAAAAATCTGCTATGTTTCAAATAAACCTACTCCACCCTTAAACCAGTGTAAAGAAATATGCCCTGAAACAGAGCACTCATTGAAGGGACTTTGACAGCACACGGAAAATAGACATTTGTCTATTTCTGAGGTTAAGAATGAAAGATTTTTTCCGTAATGAATCTTGAAAACAAAACCTATTGAGTAGAATACAGAATCTGATGATAATAGATGTTTAAAAATCTTACCCTTAAACTCAGGGGCTGAAGTGACTTAGTAGTTAAGAGGGCTTGTAACTCTTACAGAGGACATGAGTTTGGTCCCCAGCATCTACACTGGGTAAGAAGCTTCAGGGGTTCTAACCTCTATGGGGACCTTCACTCATGTTCACATACAAAGACCCCCCCACACACACACACACACTTGTAAGTACATAAAATATATCAATACATGAATATAAATGATGCATAATTTTTTTAAGGAAGAGAATGTGAACATGAAAGAAGAGAAAACTCACCAGTCCCTGCAAAGACTAGGAGAAAAAAGCAGATGAAGGCTAGGGGAAGGGAACTGTGCCTCTTTGTCTCTTATTGACAAATCTTTGTTTATGAAATGTGTAATTATGTGTTTCAAGGTTACCTACACTGGCAAAACATCAGCAATCAGAACCAGAGCTATTATGCTTAGCATTGGATCAGGTATGCTTCCAGGAGTTTTAAATCTTGATCTATTTCCTCCTAGTTTGTTTCTAATAGCTTCCTTTGTTGTATTAATAACAAAATAGAGAAATCTCAAGGCTGCATTATGGGAGCTAGAAACCCTTAACATGTCTGTAGTAGGTGACACTCTTCATGGCTTCTCCCTCCTCCCTCCTCCCTCCTCCCCTCTCCCTCCTCCCTCCTCCTTCCTCCTTCCTTCCTTTCTTTTCTCTCTCAGGTGTGCACTGGTACCACAGAGCACACTTGGAGGTCCTCAGATAATGTGTTAAAGTCAGTTCTCCCTTTCAATCACATGAGCCCCAGAAATGAACTCAGGTCATTGGAAAGTGCCTTTACTCATTTAGGATACATTTTTAAAAACGAGAGTACTTATTGTGCCGAAGAACTAATGATTCAATTGTTCAGTATTTATTTACTATTCTTTTTTCCTAAATATGTTTAGGACATTCTAAATGCAGATGGCATATTTTTTATTTTGTTATTTTTGCATACTTCAAGGGCATCTCAATTATCTTCATATGTATGTGGTCCCAGAAGTCTGGATATAACTGTCTTCGATCCTCTGTTAAGAGCCAGAGTATTGGCTGAGATGCATTCTTACGTGGCGGCTCAACTGAGAAAAACTCTTCTTTCAAACTGCAAAAGTTATTGGCAAAATCTATTTCTATGTAGTGGTAGATTGTCTCCCATTTCTTGAGGTTCCCCAGAAGTAACTGTTACTTGGACTTCTCCATTTGCAGGTCAGAAAATGACAGCCCATTATTTCAGGAGCATCTTGAGTGACAGACAACCAGCAGTATATCACCACAGAGAGATTCTTACATAAGATGATATAATTCAGGCAATAAAACTCCAGTACTTTCCCCATATTCTGTCATCAGGGAAATGCAAATTAAAACTACTTTGAAATTTCATCTTATACCAGTCAGAATAGTCAGGATTAATAAAGCAAATGACAGTTCATGCTAGTGAGGATGTGAAGTAAGGAGAACACTTATCTATTGCAGGTGGGAGTACAAACTTGTATAGCCACTATAGAAAAAAGTTTGACAGTTCCTCAGGAAGATCCAGACTACTACTCTTAGGCATATACCCAAAGGATGCTTTTATCCTACTACAGAAACATATGCTCAACAATGCTCATTGCTGCTCTATTCATAATATCCAGAAATTGGAAGCAACTAAGATCTCTTCAATAGATGCATAGATAAAGAAAATGTAATACATTTATATGACAGAGTATTACTCAGCTGTTAAAAAAAAGACATCATGAAATATGCAGGTAAATGGCTGGAACAAGAAAAAAAATTCCAGGTGAGGAAACACAGACCCAGAAAGATAAATGTGGTTTATATTCATTTACATGTGGTTAGCAGTGATGTGGGATGTCTTTGTATATGCTGTCACTACCACAGGATAATAAAGGAATTGTTTAAAAGAGCAGCTTAAAAGCAGGTGGCAAATCCAAGTTTAGATACAGGGGAAAGAGGGCAGAGTCAGAAGAGACACAATACTTCTGCCCATGTAATGGAGTACAAGTAAGCCATGAGCCATGTGGCAAGACAGATTAATAAAAATGGGTTGAGTTAAGATAGGAGAGCAAGCTAGCAATAAGCCTGAGACATAGGCCGAACAGCATGTAATTAATATGTGTCTATGTGATTATTAGGGACCAAGTGGGATTGCAGGTCTGAACCCATACTAGGCCAGGCTGCAGGCAGGAGAGATTCATTTGGACTGCGGGGCTAGTCTGGGCCAGAAATTTCATATAATATAATATCTCTTAGGTCAATGATAAACTGCAATCTGTTAAAGTGAAGAGGTTAGGTATTGAGTAAAGGACTGGGGCCAGATAGATCTCTCTAGGAATGGGAAAAATAAAGAGAAATGTAAGGGGATTGTAAAAGGGAGATCAAGTGGGGAAAGAAAGGGAAGAGGGAAATGAGGGAAATACAGGAAAAGACAGCTATATATAATATACATATATATACATGTAATATATAAATATACATATATAATATAAACACATATGAAATTAAATTGTCAAATAATGGAGACAGAGCCCCAACTGGGCATCTTTTATCACCAAATGAAGCTTCCAGTATGTGAATTGTTGGCCAAAGGGCTTTCTTGGAAACTCTCAAATAACTCAGACTTTTGGCTAGACTGTTGCAAAGTCCCATTGCTGAAGACAATATTTACACAACACATTGAACACTAAGAATTTAGAGAAGTCAAGCTGATGCCTTCATAGGGTCTAACCTCTGTGTTCTAATGTCTTTGATACAAGAAAATACTCTGTGTGCTACCAAAGGAGGAATGTAAACACCAAACCAACCACAAACCATTTGATCTACAAGAGTGTTCATCCTGCTAGATATGCTAGAGCAATAGTGGCACAAAGCTTGTGGGAATAACCAACCAATACCTGATTTGACTTAAGACCCACTCTAAGAGATGAAACCCAAAAACTTGAGACCAGATATCCAGGGACCTAGGATAAAATCAAAACTGTTCTAAACAAACAAAAAGCAACTAAAAACTCCACAGCACTAAAATGATTCCTAATGTCATTCTGCTATACTTATAGATCAACCCCATGCTCAGCCAACATAGAGAAGCTTCTTCCTGCACCAGATGGGAACAAATACAGAGACTCACAGTCATATAAGATGCAGGGGGAAGAGACCTAGAAAATTCTTCAATAAATGGAATGGCTCCATCAAATCCCTTTCCCCAGAGCTAAGGGAACCCTATGGAAGAAGAGGTAGAAAGAATGTTACTATTATTAATTTCTCTGAGGCCATAACTACAACCAATCATCAGTCAAGTAATTCACAAGATGTGAAGATGATCTTCTTGAGATTCACTTGAGTTGAGATGGGGCAATTACAGTTGATGTCTTTTGAGTTTCAACATCAGAGGCTTTTAGTTACTTAAGATACATCTCTTGGTTCTTTTCATACTATTCTATCAGTTGTACAATATGTAGTTGATGGACATATATACTGTTTGCATTATGAGGCAATTGTGAAAAGAACATAAATAAAAATGGGTCCTGAGTAGCTGCTAATGTGTGTGTTGATGTCTCCTCAAGAGCTACATTACTGCAAGTCTTGCACCATCACAAATGACATCCTCATGGGAGCTGCATCATGGAATCCTCTTTTCATTTATTGTCCACTTCTTACCTACTTTAGTGTTTCACAAGTCCACTTCAGTTTTAAGAGCTGGAAATTTCTATCAAGCTGAATGCAATATGCTCATTGAATTTCTGCTGGTGGAATCTTGATAGCTAAAACTATAGGGATAGCTGTTGTAGATGGAGCACATAGGAACCCTACACAAATGGCCCAGGAGCTAAGACAGAGTAACCTCTATGATTATGATAAAAGAACCTCTGGCTCTGTGGGGAAGAGAATACTTCCTTTCTGAGAAAATACAGCTGTTACCCTTTTTCTTTCATGAATTATATTTAAAAATACCATACAAACAGAGGGTAACATTTCTATAAACAGCAAAACACTGAAAGGTGCTTCAGTGAAGAGAATGGAGAATTTAAATACAACATATGAGTGCCTTAAAATTTTGTGAATCAATAAAACACATGGAGTTGTCATTTATGTACATTGTGGTACACTGAGAAGAAGCCGAATAATAAAGTGTAATTTTTATATAAATAAGACCTGTGCAGAAATACACACATATATATGGAAAAGATTGAGACCTGAGACCATCAACTACTCAGCTTTGTCAGAAGAAAGAGAAGGAAGAGGAATAGAAAAAGGAGGAAGAAGAAAAGGTGAATTACATGACATTCTTTGGCTCCTGTACATGGAAGATGCACACTAGACATATGTGAATGTCTATGATATAAATGGAATAGAACCCCTTTTTCTTTGTCATTTAAGCAGCAACAATCAAAAGCTGGGAGATGGCTCAGTACATAAAGGACCTAAGTTCAAATCCCCAGAAACCACATGAAGCTGGATGTGGTAGCCTGTCTGAAATCCCAGCATTCCTAGGGTGAGGTGTGCAGTAGACACAGAGGAATTCCAGAAAACTTGATGACCAGCTAGCATGACATAAACATCAGTGAGCCACAGAGAGACTCTGTCTTAAACAAGCTGGAAAGAAGGAACACTGATAGTCTCCTCTGACCTCCATAGGAGTGCTTTGACACTAATGCCTGCACACACACACACACACACACACACACACCCTTTTAAAAAGCTAAATACCAAAATTTAGTGTCTTTTTTTTTGCAAATTGCTTTCTGAGTCAGTTACCTGGCTGGTATAAATGTAAATAAGTGACTCAGAACCCTCTGCCCTCTTTTTTTTTTTTTCTGCAGCATTTCTCTATCCTTGCTAACTGTACTTTCTATTTGTTCTCAATCATTTATACTACTTTTTATTCCAGATGTAACTTTTTACCATCTCCTTCTCAAAATGTTTGTTTGTTTATTTATTTATTTATGTTGCAAAAGTCTACAGTATAACAAGAAACTGGAGATGCATTAGGAATTATGGTTAGAACTCAGAAGCACAGGCAAAGCCCCCTGCCCCCATTAGTTTCCTTCACGGAAAGATTCCAGTGGCCCTGTTTCCATAGAAAAATAACAAGCTATAAAGAATTTGCTCTCCAGTTCTGATTTATTTAACATTACCTCTTGGCACTTTGTGTTGTCAAGGGTGTTTGCTGGTATGCCTGATATGTTTTATGATGATACCAGCTTTGTAGACAATACCAAGCAACATTTTCTTTTCTTTTATTTTTGTGTGTGTTTTTGTATGTGTGTATCTGGGGGAGGGGAGTTAAGACAGAGTTTCTCTGTGTAGCTTTGGAACCTGTTCTGACACTTGCTCAGTAGACCAGGTTGGCCTTGAACTCACAGAGATTCATCTGCCTCTGCCTCTAGAATGCTGGGATTAAAGGCATGTGCCACCACCATCCAGCTGCAACATTTTCTAAAAACTTTATTGTACTGCTTTTACATTAAAAAAGCAACAGAAAAACTTAAAAATTAAACTAAAAATTAAAAGCATATGGTTCTGCCTGGGCCTCACATTTGATTGAGTAAATGTGTATATAAATTATACTTCAACCTAAAGGTATTGCTTGCTCATTTTTAGTTTATGATTACCTCAAATCGGCATAGAGCCTTGTAAAAGCATACCCAAGCAGTAGCCATTCCGTCCATAAACTCTATGAAATAAAACCCATCTTTCAGGCTCAGTGAATTTCAGAAGATCTGGGTCTTCCCTCCTATAAATGTATCATGTTGCATTTACTGCCTAATAAAGTCTCAGAGAACAAGAGTTGCCCTTCTTTTCACAACTTGATCCTTCACAAATTTACAAATGTAATGCTTTAACCTACTTGAACTCAACACTAGCTCCCTGAGGGAAGATGCTAACAAGTAAAGGTGTCTGTTCCCAGTTAGCTAGACCAGGTCAGCAGTAGTCAGAATCTGGGAATCAGCCTCATGCCTGAGGGGTGTGGCTGGTCTTTACTGAAGGTCTGTGTAGCTGGAGCTAATGAGGTTAATACTTCTAGGTCACAGCACAAAGACAAAGGGAGGGAGTGGTACTGAGCAGGCCTGCAGCAGGGACCTGATACCAGAAGGCTGGGTCAGGAGACAAGGGAAAAGACTGTTATCAAGCTTGAGGCCAGTACTGCCTGTAAACCACATAAAAGCTGGTGGATATGGGGGATAGGTGACATTGTTCCTCACTGTAGTGTTTGTTGTTGCTCAGTCATCACATGACTAGGGGACATTTTCTCTGTAGAGCTTATAGCTTTCAACCCATCTGACCTGGAAAGGGGTTGTGACATTTCACACAGCATCAGGACACATTACGGTAACAAATTTGACAGGATTTTACTCCTCCAGACCCACCTAGTACTAATAATTTTAGCTCATTTTTTTTTTTTTTTAAAAAAAGAGTATAGCTTGGAAACAAACTTCTGAAGAGTTAAACATGTAAAGAAGAATCATCATAATCTTATAAGCAACTTGACCATGGATAAGAATGGAATTTTTAGATCATACAATAATATACTTTGGCTGCACAATTCAGAGCATTCTGAACTGGAAACAGCAATATGAGAAGCTCATACAGGAAGTACAGGGTAAGTAGAGAAAAGAAAAATCAGAAAATGGCCATCCAGATGGCACTGTGGCTAAAGGAGCCTACTTATGACCTGAGTTCAACTCTCAGAACCCCGACAGAGGTGGAAGGAAAGAATGATTCCACAAAGTTAGTTACATGTATGCCATGGTGCATGTGTCCATACTTAGACATCATATGTATACACATGTACAATAATAATAAATGAATAAAGATACAGAGTTGGCAGAGTGCTTGCTTACTAGCATGGATGAAACTTAGGGTTCACTCCCCATCATGAAATATTACAGAGTGTCTTGGTGCAAATCAGTAATCTCAGCATTTGGAAGGTTCAAGGCCATCCTTTAAAGCATGTGGAACTCACAAATGAATGAGCCACTGTCTTGAAATGGGAGGGGATGATGTTGAAGAACAATGATGTGTACCAGCACTGCACAGTGGGTGGGGGGTTGGGAGAATAGAAGAAGAGAGGATAGGAAGCTCTTTTCTCAAAAACCTGGGAATATGCCTCACTCAGCACATGACTGAAGAAATCTGCCTCTGTTCTAGACATTTGCAGATTATCCTTATATAAGGTTGGGTGTTTTCTAAATTATCTAGATGTGGCATCCATTTATTTTTTTTTAAAGAAGTAAAGAATAAAATAATAAAAGTCATTTCCTAAACAACTTTAAAAATTGCTTCAGTGCTGATGATTAAATGTAATTATGCTTTTCTGTCTTGAGAGCCCAGCCTCAGAATGGTGACATCAGTCTATCTTTGTCTTATCCATCTTTAAAATAAAGCATAGAGAACATTCAGCAACTCCCAGTGACCTCGGGTTCACTTCTTCCATTTTCCAACAACTCACCATCTCATAGAGAGTAAGCCATTCTAATCCAAATGATGGTAGTGCTGTCTCAAAGCGAATATGAGATTTTTCGGGGGCAACACTGAAAAAGCACCCCCACCCCAACAACATTTTAATTTAGGTGAAAAACCAAGGATTGTGGCTCCCTGTGGGCAACCTACAGACTTAAAGGAAATCAGTCTAAAGGTGGTCTGTGGAAGGGAGGGAAGGCAGGTGAGGGCATGGTGACAGACTGGAATTAATGGAAAATGTTCGCAGACTACTAAATACCCTGCCTGCCTTGTTTTTCACACAACTCTACTTGTGATATGAGAATTTTATCTTTTAAATGGGCAGGTGAACCACACCCAACATCCTATGACATTGTTTTAGTACTATAAGATAAGGAGAGGGAACATTAAAGGTCTTTGATTAACACTTAGTGAACAAAATGCATCCCAGGTTTCTGGATTAAAATGCTTGTTGGTCTTTGTTTTAGATGGATGTCTCTGTATCTGATGCATATGAAAAACCATAATCTCCTCTTCTCCTCTTTGGCGAAGACTTAGACAGAAAAGCCTGCCAGTGAAAAGTCTGTTTGCAGTGGTAATGTGCTTGCATGAACATTTTGGGAAATATTTGCTTATTCCTCACAACAAATATTTGGCACAGCCACTAAGTCTAAAATAGTAGCTAAAACCGGCATGGAGGTATTGCAGAGGCAAGTTGTAAATAACGCATTTTAATGCAATGAAGCTTTGAGCATGGGGATTATATTGGAAGTGTAAAAAACACCTCCATCCACCAATGTTTCCAAGTGAAGAGATAGAAGTATAATCATCAAGACAGTATGTAATTAAACGTAAATATGCATCATGCCAAAGACTCTCTTCTTTTAAGCCCTGAAGGAAGATTTCTTTTCACCAAAGCTCTGCTGAGAAAAATAATTTTCATAGAGCTTTGTTTAGAAAGCTCTATGCTATAGTTGGATAATGACATGGTCTAACACCAATCTGACAGTTAGAGGGCTGCAAATATCTCATCCTTACTCAAACTTCTGTTTGAACTCCAATTCCTACACACATTAATTTTGCGACCTTGAGACGGGTTTTTTTTTGTTGTTGTTGTTGTTATTGTTTTGTTTCTGTTGTTGTTTTTAACCTGGGTGAGTACCCCATTCCAAATGAAAACAATGACACGATGCAATTGACTTATTTTAAATTAAGCCTCAGTAAATTGGGAATACCAACATTGAATAGCTTTTGTCTGTGTCTAGTTGTTACTTCTAGAAATGTTTGGAGGGAAAACAAATCTACTTTTCTCATTCAAGAGCTAAAGCCTTCATGTTTTGTCTTTGTGTTTAAACAACTGAAGGACTAGGAATACTATTCTCCCTTTGTGTTCAGGCATGGTGAGACTAGAACAAGCAAAAATAACTGGGCTGCCTAGTTCAGAGAAGAGTTGGTTTTAGAAATAACTAACTAGTAAAGATTTGTTGTAGAAGATGAGCTGATCAACCAACTAACTGATTGACTGGCAACTTGCTCAAGGATCTGCTTGAAGGCCTTCATTAGCCTTGATTTGAACTTTTCCCATGCTATTATGCCATAGCCTAAAATCACTCCCTGACTCCACCTCTGTTTCACAATGTTCACTCTGAAGTCACCAGCCTCTGCTCCACTCCCTTTCCAAATTCCCCCACTCTGCAACCCTGCTGAAACTCTGTTATTGTAGTTTTCTTTCAGTAGATCTAAGAAATAACACTTGTCTTGTCCAGCTGATATCTTGAAGTTTAAAGAAAATTAGCATTCAGTAGGTTTCTTAACCACATCTTCAGCATGTGTTGTAGTATTCTGGACACTGAAATTATAGCATGTATGTCCTTGTGACTTACAGAATTCTTTTTATAACTCTATCAACATAGTCACTCAACCTTGTTCATTATGGACATGTGGCTCAAATGACTTGGAATGGGAGAGGCAACTGAGTTTTTTTATGAAGGGCTGAGACAAGAGAAGCTGTTATTTGAGACACTACTATCTCTTTGAAGATTTACTGGCATTCCAGAGAAAGAAGCTCCACCCAAGCCTCTTTGATAACAGTGTGAGGGGCTTTTTATCACATTGCAGTTCTGGTTGGCTAATTATGTTCTTATTTCCAACAATGTGTGGTCCTCCTGTCACTGGTGGATATAACTTTCAGCAGACATCATTGGCATCAGTGATGTCTTATTCCTAGAGACTCAACTTCCTTATCAGTCTTTGCATTCAAAACCCTTCCTTGGTAAAATATCATCATGTTCTATTTCCTTCTATAAATGATACTTTTTTATGGAATCTCAGGAACCATTGAGGAGAACATCACAACACTGTAGTGGGAATGAGAAGCACTACTAAAATGAAAAGCTTATATTAACTAAATGACCATTTTCACACTTCCTCTCACAGGTAATACACTGTGTGGATGATATCGCCTTTGTAGTAAGAATTACAATATCAGGCTGTGGTATCATGTACTATTCTTAAAGATATAAAAAAAATTCAACAAATATATGTACTTTATTCTTTTATTTTTGCAATGCTATGGATTAAGTCTGGGTCTTATACATGGTAGATAAGTGCTTTACCTCAGAACTATACCCAAATCTACATTTATATATTAAAATAAAAACCTAACCAATTGTGAATTCATTAAATGACAAACTAATATAATTTATCATCACATCTTTTAAAGTGCTAGTCAGGTCCAATATGGAATGGAATGTTTCAACCAAAAACCATTCTGTGTTGACATTTTTTATTGTTGTTGCCTTTTAATGGGTTTTAATTCAGTGCCTTAAAAGTAGATGCTTAGCCATTGATCTAGCTAGGCATTATTTAAGGTGTTAAGTTTATATATGCCAGCACAAGGGGGGGAGTTATTTCTCTTAAGATTTTCTATGACACTTCTTAAAGAGCATTGCCATCTTAAAGACCAAGGAATCCAATAGGCAGAGTTAAAAACATTTGTAGCATATGAGTATAATGAAAAAAATGTAATCATGAACCAACAATACACTAAACTGTTAGGACACAGTTTACATTAGATCATAAGAATGAATATCAAAAATACAGGCAATGTTTTTGAAAAAAACAACCAGCAGTAAAAAATTTATTTATAATACAAACCAGATACTCCAAAATAATTTGTGGTTTACTTAATTCTTACCGTTCATCTTATATTCTTTTGAATAAGCTGAAGGAAGGCACCCGAGTAACTACCTCAGCTGGTTTTGATTTTGATTCTGGAGTTTCCAGCAAGATGAAAACTGTAGTCTATATAACAAAAAGAGATGGCATGTCGTTTTTAGAAATTTAGATTCCCCACTCAATATAGCTACTTATTAAAAAGAAATGTATCACAATAAATTTCTATATTCCAGAATTATCTTATTATTACTGGGCAAACAATAATTGCACAGAAATTGCAAGTAGAGGATGATCACGTTGCTCCATATATGTTCAGCAACGTGCACTCACAGAAAATCATTACAGTAACAAAACCAGCTGCATGTAATAGAAAGTAAATGATTTACAAGGTTACTATGAGAAACTACTTTATTTTGTATTATCATAAAAAGAACAGAACTGAATATTTGCATGACAAATGGAAGAATCCAGAAATTCTAAATGCAACTGGGCTATTCTTTTTTTTTTTTTAGAAAAAAGAAGTTAAATAGACAGTAAGGCTGGAAGGTGATCTAAAAAGCCTACTTTACCAGAGAACATTAGCATTTAAAATTTGCAAAGTTATTTGCCTGACAGTTGAAAAAAGGAAAACTAGGAGCAGAAATCCTAGTTACAAAGCATGCTCCTATTGTAAACGTTGACGACTTTAAGAACGTAGCATTAGTCTGAACTTTATTTCACTTAACCAGAGAAGTAGAATGCATTTTTGTTCCTAAATGAAGCTTGACCCTGAAATTTGAACCACACCAAAACCCTTAGATGTCTGTGTTTTAATGTGTTTTATATATTTATCAGTCAAAGCATCTGCCTGCCAACAGTGCAGCTCAAGAGAATATTGGACCCCTTATATCCTGACTGGGCTAGAAAACCAATGCCTTCACTACCTCAGAGCCCCAGTTCTCTCCCTCCACCCAGGCAAGGCCAAGGGCTATGGATTCAGAGCTAGTAGGATGGCCTGCTTCTGGAAAAAGATTTGGGATCATGAAACTCTGTCAGCCATGGGTGAAAGCTGAAAGCCAAAAGTAAATGTTGCCAGAGTCCTGAAAGCTAATAACTGTCAAGTTGAGGCAGGGTTTTAATCTTAGCCTTTCTGACATATATAAGATGGTCTCTCAGAGTTGTTTTGATTTACATTTCCCTGATGGCTAAAGATGTGGTACATTTCATTAAATGTCTTTTGGCCATTTGAGATTCTTCTGTTGAGAATTCTCTGTTTAGCTTTGTACCCCATTTTTAATTGGATTGTTTGGTTTTGACCTCTTGTTTCTTGAGTTCTTTATATATTGTAGAGACCAGACCTTATTAGATGTAGGGTTGGTAAAGATCTTTTCCTATTCTGTAGGCTGTTGTTTTGTCTTATTGATTATTTCCTTTGCCTTACAGAAGCTTCTTAATTTCAAGAGAAATTATTAATTGTTATTAGTTGTTGCTCTTAGTGTCTGTGCTATTGATATTATATTTAGGAAGTGGTCTCCTGTGCCAGTGTGTTTGAGGGTATTTCCATTTTGTTTTCTATCATGTTTAATGTAATTGGATTTATGTTGAAGTCTTTGATCCACTTGGACTTGAGTTTTGTGCAGGGTGATAGATATAGATCTATTTGTAAATCATACCAGAAGTATCTGTTAAAGATGTTTTCTTTTTTCCCATAGTATATTTTTGGCTTCTTCATCAAAAATCAGGTATTCATAGTATGTGGATTAATGTCAGGGTCTTTAGTTCAATTCCATTGACCCACAAGTCTGTTTTTATGCCAGTACCAAACTTATTTCTGGTATATGAACTGGCTTCTAGAAGCCCATTCCCTACAGAGGAACACCTTGTTCAGCCTTGATACTGGGGGAAGGACTTGGTCCTACCTCAACTGGATATGCCAGACTGCATTGACTCACCCTGGGAGTCCTTACCCTCTCTGAGGAATGGTTCAGGAGATGGGGTCAGGAGAAGCTGGAGGAGGACTGGAAAGAGGGGAGGGACGGAAGGGAAACAGTGATGGATATACTTTTAAAATTTTTAAATTAAAAAAATGAGAAAAAAAGATGAGGCACAGGTCAGGAACAGTGAAGGTTTTGGAGACAAACTGGAGGTGCCAGGAGACAGAGGGAGACAAGCCTGAGCCCACATCAGTGGTGGGTTATCCATGCCAGCCATGAGCTCCTGCTGCACTCCAGCTCAGGTCTCCAAAATGTGTAGCTCAGGATTGCAATTTGGCTTAAGCAACCATGAAATTTCTTGTGTCTGATTTTGCTTCACTTATATCAATATAATAAAACCATTCTAAACAAATTAGTTGCTATAATTTTCTGGTTCCTGCAGCTAAAGAACCTCTAATTATATACATATGTGTTAATTGTACATAGCCTATACAAAACATAACAATAGATTATTATGTAATTATATATAATACATTCATGAATTATAACATAGTTGCTTATTCTGGGATATTTATAAAATTGTAATGATATAGTAAACATGTAGAAATTACATATAGTATGTATGTTTTATATTATACACTATGTTTATAAAATTAGAGGTTCTTATATATGTCACTAGATCAGAGAAAGGTCCCAGGACACAAGCTTTGATGACTGAAAGGCAGAATTAGAGTCTCTTGTAGAAGCTGCCATGTTAGCATTCTCTTTTGCCCTCATGTTTTCTTAGAGATGCAACAAACTGAAGATACCCAATGAGTTTAACGGTGGGTACACTGGATGAATATGGAACATATTTAAAGCATAATTGAAAAAGTACATAAATAAGTGCAATGAAGCATCTTTTGGTTTCTGTCTTCATTACTTTGCACCATCTGTTACAATCATACTTCACAGTAATATACCAGATACTACACCAGAGAGGGCTGACATTCTGAAATTTAGACTTCTTCTGTGGTGTCTTTGCTTTGCAAATGTAAACACCAGTTTTGCCAGTTGATGAAAAGTATCAAGTGAGGTTGACTGGCTCAAAGAAGATGAGGGCCAAATATTGGTGTTGGTGATATGTATATGTAGAATAAAGACAAAAATCTGATTGGGGCATGTTCAAGAGAGAGAATGGGGGGAAACAGTAAAAACATAGACAAGTCTGTCAGGAACTTTTGCTCTTAAGGGAAGTAGTTACAGAGGATGAAGGGGAAGGCATGTGTACATGTGTGAGTGTATTAGTGGTGTGTGTGTGTGTGTGTCTGTGTGTGTGTGTGTGTGTGTGTGTGTGTGTGAAAAAAAGACAGGCTGGCCATGAAGCCTTGGGGATCCACATGGACCTGCCTCCATGTAAATTCTCTAGTACTGAAATTTCAGGGGACTGCAACCATGTCTGACTTTTTTTGTTTGTTTGATGTGGGTTCTGGCAATTGAACTCAAATCTTTATGTTTGCAAGGCAAGTACTTTACTGATAGAGTTCTCTCTCCACCCTCTTTCTTTAAAAAACATCTAAGTATTAGAGATTGTATGTGTTTTGATGAGATTGAGGCAGTAGAGAAATAAAGCCTTGAAGAAATGGGAAAGAATAACTTCAGTTGCCAACAGCTAAAGAAGAAGGGATGAACCCCATGACCTGCATGCATAAATCCTCAGATGTGGACAGGTGACCCATCAGAACAAGAGAGAACGAGGTGAATGATACGGTTCCTTCATGAAACATATTGCTATCACTGGAACCCAGAAGTGGCATTAATTTTGTAAGGGACTTCACTAAAACATTAGTTCTCACAGCAGTTGTAATTCAATAAGAGCCTAGATAGTTTTCTATTATGCTGGTAGAATTCCACTCAATTCCCATGCAATTAGTTCTCAGAACAATGTCACTAGAGTTATCACTTCAAGTTTTGAGCATTTGTAACATTTAGTCCTAACCTATGACCAGGAACAAACACAACAGGAGACCTACCACCAACTCATGACAAAATAGAAAGCCCCTCAAGTCCCTGGGCTTTGACTATCATTCCACTTTGCTTTATTTGATATCTCTCATGCTAGCAATCTGAGCTTGGGTCACACAATCAGGTGCTAAATAAAAAATGTGTGGCTGTTGTCCTACATATGTTCCAACATAATTTCTAAATTGATCTCCGTTTCTCCTCCTATCAAGATCAATCCAGAAAATGTCATGTTAGATACAGCCAATTATTCAGGATTTAAATCATAAATATTAATATAGTAATATAAATGTACTTTCAGGTAAGGTTTCCCCTTTCTTATCCTCTATGGGATAAAAACTAAGGTATATGTCAGGGCTGAAGCTGAGGCCTCAGGTAAAGCCTAAGAAGTTTCTGCCAGCTCCTGTTACCACTGTTATCCCATTAACAGAAGTAATAAGTAGAAAGAATCTTATCATAGTCTCTGATCCTTGCTTTGTATTATGTGAATCTTTCTAATCTCAGTCTGAAGGATCCTGTATGTCCACCTGTGGGGGTCCCTGCAAGTGTCATGGCCAGCAGTGAACTTCTCCTCACAGAGGCAGTTCAGCCCATTTTATTCAGTGTTGAATCAAACTTTGGGAGACTGTTGCCAAGTGGTTTTAATGCCAGCATTATACAAACAGTACAATTTGGATAAAAGTTACTTGGGTTACTACAATCCCTGGTGCACAGAGAGGCAAAACTACATTGGAATTTAACTTGAAGTACATATTATTTCTTCTAATAAGATGGGTGCTAGAGGTAGGCTATCTGTGTTAGCTTAAGGACTTGGGGAAGGATCTAGATGATCTTAGTCATACAGATAGAACAAATGTCATTTGGGCTACCTCTGGTTCTGGTTGTGGAAGCCCCTGGCTATACAAATAATACAAGTGCCACTCAGACTACTACTAGCTACTTCTAGTCCTAGTTGTGGGAGCTTGATATGGTTTGGTCCTACAGATAATGCAGATCCTCAGGCTATTAATCACCACTAATTCCCCAGCCTTCTGGATGGGAAAACATGTTACCTGCTTTCCTTTGAAAGGACAATCCTGCAGGTTTAACATTCCTGATTTCCCTAGAGATCTATGGGTACAAGGACCTTCATGTTCCCAACACCCATCAGACCCCTCTCCATTGCTTCCACAGCTTTAGGAAAGGTCAACTATTCAGAAAGTCTCTGGTGATTTTGTCGGTAGGAGGCTCAGCAAGAGGCCTCAGACTTCTGCTCAGAGCACCCCTCCCCTTTGTCTTTAACTTTCTACTCCACCAATACTGCTTCAAGCAAACATGGTGCTTGGGATTGGGAAGCTCCAAGACTTGATTTACTTTCAAAGTCCTTCTTGAGAAGCAAGATACAGTGAACTTCATTTTGATGCCTATATTCATCTGGAGTCTCATCAGCGGTTTGCCCACATTAAAAGCTCATTTTATCTATATATCTTGATGTAGATATCCCAATCTTCTTCATTAGTCTATTCTTTACCCTGCAGAGGAATCTTAGTCTAACCTGCCTCTTTTATTGATTGCATTCTCTGATCCACCCCCAGACTAGATCTTACATGGAAGTCCAGGCTGGTCTTGAACTCACTTGCTGTGTAGCCCAAGCTGAACTAAACTTGTGGCAGTTCTTCTGCCTTGGCCTTTACATTATTTATTGTACATACTTTGGCCATTACTTCCTTTCTAACTGTCTACTTTGAAATAGGAAAGTGGGAACTGAGTCTTTTGTCCACATAGACTTTCCTTATTTGTGGCTCTAAGCATAGTTCACCTTGCACTTGTCTGAAACCTGAAGGTCATAACACACTGCCAATTACTAGGAATGAGAAAGGCATAAACAGCATAAGCTGTTATCAAATCGTTATCAACCTTATAACTGAATGAGCTTGTTAGGGCATGTGTTTCCAAGAAGGCACTGGTTTGCCCTCCCAGAATAAATTTAAACTTAGCCTCATTTTTATAGTGTTTTTTTTGGTTTTGCAATAGACATCAGTTTCAGCCCATCACAAGGATTTATCTCCATAGCCACTGAATTATTTTTTCTTCTATAAGTGTTTTTCCTTATAAAATTGAGTGGGCTTTGATATAGTTTGAATGATGGCAAACTAGAATTTTCTTGCTTTTAAAATCTGTTCAACTTGTATCATTTTAAGCAAACACTGATGCTTGAGGAAAATGTGTGAATACTAACGCATACATATTTAATAGTAACAAACCTGAAACCATGATAAAATTTCATAGTTAATAAATTCTTTCGGTTTATAAAAGACTTTTCCATCCTGTTCTCTGTTGTGCAACCAATACGTAATGTTGATTGAGATGGTGGGTCTGCTTTGATCTCCTGAATGAAACCCAACATTTTCCCACAGAAGACAGTCAGTTAGCATTTCATCTTTTTGTCACAGAAGCAGAAAGGGTTAGTGAAGGCCTGGTTGATTCTTTTTTCATGGATAATGTTCATTAATGCCCTCCAATCTCTGCCATTTATGGATGTCAAACCTCACAGTACAGATTTCTGCTTTCTGGAAAATACCACAGGCTGCAAATCAGTCACTTATCTTCGCTTGTTTCTGTGCTCTCACTAAAGCAGAGTTAGGCCCTGGCATCACGTCAAGGATACTCAGGTGATGTTTACAGCCAATTGAGGTACAAGAGCTGTTGAAAAGATATGGAGAACCTACTTTCCAAGTGTCCCTCCTCATCTTAAAATGAACAACACTGAAGACAATCTTGTGTTTAATCTTGGCTATCCAGATAGTCTATGATCCTTCTGATTGCTACAAAATGATCGTAGTTGAAGTTTTCAATGGTAGGCACTCTGAAAGTGACCTGACCCAGAATGTGTAAAAAGATAAGCACATACTGCTAAGCAAAAATATTTTTGTTGTCAAATACTCAAATGGACTAAGGCATTGTTTGGTTCGATTGAAATTTGCTTCAGGAAAGATGGCTTGAAGTCTGACCCTGGGACAAGAAAAGATTGACCTATCCCACAAAATAGCATTTCTCCTAGGCTTTATTTACAATCATAAAGTATGAGAAACAAGACAAAATATAACAAGTACCTTTAAAGATTCAGTAAATAGAAATTCAGGAAGGACCTGTAGGATGAGAAATAAAGCCATCACATTTTTTGAGAGTAGCCTGCCAGTTAAATGCTCTCAAAATTAGCCCATATTCTAGAAATATTACACATTTCATACAGATCATAAAAGCTTCATATTTAAGAAATTCTTTTTTAAACAAAGAACAATGAAGAAATCTTTTCAAATTTTATTTTTTTAGTGTGTGCATGTGTGCTGTGAGGTGTGTGTGTGTGTGTGTGTGTGTGTGTGTGTGTGTGTGTGTGTACTTATGCAGAGTGGAGGTCAGAAGATAAGTTAATGGAGTCTGCTTTCTCCCTCCATCCCATAGGTCCCACAGATTGAATATATATCATCAGGCTTGTACAGCAACTACTTGCACAGCCGTCTTGCCAGCCAGGGTGATGTGTTAAAGTTACTCTGATAATAATCTCTCAGGAATAATCAAGATTCCAATCATTGCTAAGCTCTACCTAAACCAATGTAAGTAGCAACACTCTGAATAATTTAGGACAGCTCATGATGAGACAGCTGAAATTGGAAGAGAAATAACTGAGTGTCCACTGTTTTTCAAGAACAATAATTCTTACTCAGCAAGTAGGACGTTGAGAATTCTGCAGTTACAAGGGGTTATTGAGGCTCAGGTAGATGATGGTTTGCCAGGCCTACAGCTGGTGGCTTTGTGGAACCAACTCGGGCCTTTTGATGGGTGGGTCTAGGGGCTTTTCTCATTGTTATTCACAAACTTCATCTTTGTTAGAAAAGAGATGTCAGGGACAAACATGATGACACAATGGAAGTGGTGTCTTTCAGCAAGTCAGACAATCTGATTCATTCCCTGGGACCCTCATAGTGGGAGGAGAGGACCAACTCCTTCATGTTGTCCTCTGACCTACATGTGTGTGCTCTGGTGTGTTCTCCACAAAATAACTAGTTAGTTAAATAACTAAATAAATATAATTTTTAAAGAGAGGTATTATTACCAGAAACTTCTCTGCACAGTTCAAAAGGAGACAAATTGTACATCTACATACCATTGTTTATGATAGCTGAAAAATTGGAAACAATTTAAATGTTCTTTGGAGGGACAGAGATCAAATGGGTTTATTCATCTTATCCAAAACCATATAGCAGTCGATGTAAATACATTCCTGTTCCATGAACTCATATGCATCTATTTGATTAAGGGAACAAAGGTTGTTCAACATAATATCTCGAGACCATAAACAAGAAATGGAAAATCTTCAAACATGAAACATTCTTATGTGCAAATGTGCACTCTGCTCCACAAACTCTTACCCTCCCCAGTATGTCTTCACAGTGCAAAGAAGCTGCCAATAATAGAAGTTATATTGATGACTACAAGAAAATGTTCAAGACTTTTCATGCCCTGTATATAATTTCTTCCAAATCTTGAGCTGTTGGTGTCAATTTCCTCATACAGGGGCAGTTAATGAGAATTACATTTGCTTCCCTTCTCTGGTCATTAATTGCTTTCATTTGGGAGACAGAATACACAGGACATCTTGAAGAAATACATACATACACACATACATATATCCCTTCCAAATTAGAGGATCCATGCTTAATAAATTACATAAAAAGGAAATCTGCTTTAGTATATTTTCTGTGCCCAATTAGATAATTAAAATGTAATTTGCTTCTTTGTGCTACAGTTTCACTAGTTGGAATCATGACTATGAGGAGATGCCCTGGCATTTGCTAGGACAGACTTTGGTTTTACAAAAAGCTCAAAGAAGGATATGTCCTTCCTGAAGATAGATAGCCAGCAATAGGCAGATGTAGGATTAAGACCCAAGCTTCTGGCTTGGGTGTTGAACACTGCATAGCACATTGCTTCTCATGTATCATAGACTGAGACCTCACAACCTCACAAAATCAATTAATCAGTCCAGTGATGAAAATAAAACAAAATAACCCTCTAAACCCTCAATACCACTTTCTTGCCATTAGACTTCAATTTGCCAAATGTTTTCTTACTTAAAAATGTATATCTTGTGTGTGTGTGTGTGTGTGTGTGTGTGTGTGTGCCCAAGTGTGTGCAGCATGTTTGTGTGCCAGTGTCTATGGGTATATGAGTGCATATGGAGGCCCATTGTCAATTCAAGTACCACTTCTTAGGTACTATTTACCTTGCCCCCTCCCACACATTTACTAACAACTGACAAAAGCAAACAAACAAAAAAACACCAAAATTTTTTTTTAAAAGAAAAGGTATTTCTCTTTTACCTGGAATTCACTAGTTGGGCTGGGCTGGCTAGTCTGTGAATCTAAAGGATGTCTGTCTCCTGTACTGGTTCTTTGACATGTGTTCTCAGAATAAAACTCAGGTCTCTATGCTTGAACCACAAATACTCTATGCACAAAGTCATGTTCATAGCTCTTTTTAACTGTGTAGACATAGATTTACATATTGATAATATTATCCACGGGCCTTGCTGTACACAGATAGGATTAATATCTACTTCAGGTAGGTGTGTGTGTGTTTATCCGAAATTTGAAAGCTTTAATATATTGGAAAAGCTTCTTGCTTCCCTTTGTCTTCTTCATCTTCATCTGGAAAATAATTAATATACCCATTACATAATGCATGCTAAAGCATTAACACGATGGACCCAGTGGGCTATTTAAATCAGAGGGTTCAAAATGGTACTACAAGAGATCCACAATATGTGAATTTAGAAATGCTGATGTTCAGTGAGAAAATCTCCCATAATGCTTGGAATGAACTCTCTTGTGAGAATATCCTGAAAGGCACAGTACCTGCTACTGTTATCATCTGTGAAATTTTCTCTTGGTGGAGTATGTGTGTATGGTGGATAGTGGTAAATAGTATAAAATTAGAATTCTTAACATTTTTCTCCTATAAAATATGTCCTTTACCTCAAGCCTTGGTTTTTTAAAATTGTACTAAAGATTTCTATACATGTCATTATTAAGAAGAAAAATATTTTTAAAAAATAAGTAGCTGTCTTCAGTTTGGAGGTTGTCCTTATTCACTCATATGGTCTTTCTATCTTTAAAAATAACTATGCACATATACATCTTAAAAGTAGTAATTTTCTTCAATGTAGAAAGAAACCTGAGCACTTCAGTAGATCACTTTGATCTCAGTTCTTATATAAATATTATTATTTTTCCATATGAGCCAACCATATACTTGGCTTAGCTGACATATTTTTATATTCTGAATTTCATGATGCAATAAAAAAGGAACCACCCTAGGAAATTACTTTCTTTTTATAATGCAATTCTCAACTTTTCTTATGGTTTGTGTATTTGCTTTCCCAGTGAGCAAAAAGATGCTATTTTCTTATTTGACTTTCTGATCTTGCTAGATAGTACTATATTATACAATTTTGGCTCTAGCTAGGTTTTGAGAAAACTCAACTTAGGTGTGCTAGAAGAAAGGATAACAATATTAGTTGTCCGGCTCTCCCCTTCAGAGAATTTTTTGCATTGTATTGGAGTCTGTTATTGTGCTGCTGTGAACTACTCCAGCCATCTTCCAGCCTAAAGATGGCTGTATTTCAACAGTAAGTGAAATGATACTTGTAAGCAAGTTTATAATCATTAATAAAGTTTACTGTTTTGCTCTCTAAAAACACAATCCATTATTATAATTGCTCATTGTTTAATTACAACCTATAGTAGAAATGTGAAGCCTTTAAAATATGTTTTATAAAACTTGTAAAACTTAATTAAGTTAGATTTTATGATGCTTAATTTGTTTTTCTGCAAGTTTCAGGTGTCAAATTATTTTTTTTTAGATTGGTAGATAGATATTCTTTAAGTCTTTTTTTTTTTCTAGAGATGCTCATGAAATTTCACCACTGACTACTCCAATGTACTTTGCACAAATCTCTGAGATTATTTTTCTTTAAGCTTGACAACTGCTCACTCTGGGATCCAGATGCTATGCATACAGTGTGATGATTGTGTTCTGCTTTGCACACATGGCCTTTTCTCTTTTTTTATTATTATGAATAAAGAAGTCACACTTTCTATCCTTGTACATCCTTCTTCAAGGTTCCTTTCCCTTGCCACCACATTAGGTCATTCTCTCTTCTCCACATAGCCACATCCCCGCCATGGGCAGGCGGTTCCAAGGTCCCACGGTCCCAATATTGCTTAGTTCAGCCTCCACTCCTGGCAAATCCAGTTTTCTCCCCATAACATCAAGACGGAGTCAGGTGTTCCTCTAAGGGGAGTGGGATCCAAGGAGTCAGTCCAAGGTGTTTCTGATCTCAAGCTGTTCAGTGGTTGTGGTTTGCAACTTGGGCATACTTTGCCTTATTTTTTTTTTTGTTTGTTTGTTTAGAGTCCACTAATGAGTGAGTACATCCCCTGCTTATCTTTCTGGGTTTGTGATACTTTGCTCAGGAGGATATTCTCTAAATCCATCCATTTACGTGCAAATTTTAGGATAGCATTTTTTCTGACTGCTGAGTAGTACTCCATTGTGTAGATGTACCAGTGTTTGTTAATCCATTCTTCAGTTGAGGGACATCTAGGTTGTTTCCAGGTTCTTGCTATTACAAATAACACTGCTATGAACATAATTGAGCTAATGTCTTTGGAGTGCGATTGTGCATCTTTAGGGTATACACCCAGAAGTGGTATTGCTGGGTCCTTGGGGAGATTGAGTCTCAATTTTTTGAGAAACCACCATACTGCATTCCAGAGTGGCTGAACAAGCTTACACTCCCACCAACAATGAAACAGTATTCTCCTTGCTCCGTACCCTCCCCAGCATAGGCTGTCATTTGTGTCTTTTCTCTTAGCCATTCTGACAGGTGTCAGGTGGTATTTCAAAGTTGTTTTGATTTGCATTTCTCGGATGGCTAAAGAAGTTGAGCACTTTTTCAAGTGCCTTTCAGCCATTTGTAATTCTTCTGCTGAGAATTCCCTTTTTAGATCTGAACCCCACTTTTTGATTGGGTTATTCAAGGTTTTGGGCTCCAGATTCTTGAGTTCTTTATATATCTTAGAGATAGTCCTCGATCACTTACTTGTAGGGTTGGTGAAAATCTTTTCCCATTCTGTAGGCTGTCAGTTTGACCTATTGACCAGTGTCCTTGGCTTTACAGAAGCTTCTCAGTTTCAGGAGGTCCCACTTATTGATTGTTGTTCTTAGTGTCTGTGCCACTGGTATTGTATTTAGGAAGTGGTCACCTGTGCCAATTCGTTGGAGGGTATTTCCCACTTTCTTTTCTATCAAGTTCAGAGTGGCTGGGTTTATGATGAGGTCTTTGATCCACTTGGATGTGAGTTTTGTGCAGGGTGACAGATTTGGATCTATTTGCATTTTTCTACACACTACCATCCAGCTATGCCAACACCATTTGTTAAATATACTATCTTTCTTCCATTGAATATTTTGGGCCTATTTGTTGAAGATCAGGTTTTCATAGGTTTTTGGGTTAATGTTTGGATCCTCAATTGTATTCCATTGATCCACAAATCTGTTTTAATGCCAGTACCAGGCTGTTTTTATTACTGTAGCTCTATAGTATAACTTGAAGTCAGGGATGGTGATGCCTCCTGAGGTTCTTTTGTTGAGCAAAATTGTTTTGGCAATCCTGGCTTTTCTGTTATTCTAAATGAAATTGAATATTGCTCTTTCAAGGTACAAAAAATATTGTGTTGGGATTTTGATGAGCAGTGCATTGAATCTGTAGATTGCTTTTGGTAGAATTGCCATTTTTATTATGTTGATCCTACCTATCCAGGAACATGGAAGAGCTTTCCATTTTCTGATATCCTCTTCAATTTTTTACTTCAGTGATTTAAAATTTTTGTCAAATAGATCTGTCACTTCTTTGGTTATAGTTACTCCAAGGTATTTAATACTATTTCCAGCTATTATAAAGCCTGATGTTTCCCTTATTTCTTTTTTAGCCCTTCTATCTTTAGTATAAGGAAGGGCTACTGATTTCTTTGAGTTAATCTTGTATCCTGCTACATTGCTGAAGGTGTTTATCAGCCGTAGAAGTTCCTTGGAAGAATTTTGTGGGTCACTTATGTATATAATAATATCATCTGCAAATAGAGATAGTTTCACTTCTTCTTTTCTAATTTGTATTCCCTTAATCTCCTTTTGTTCTCTTATTGCTTTAGCTAAAACCTCAAGAACTATATTGAATAGATAAGGAGAGAGAGGACATCCTTGTCTAGTTCCTAATTTTAGTGGGATTGCTTTGCGCTTTTCTCCATTAAGTTTGATGCTGGCTGTTGGCTTCTTGTACATCGTTTTTATTATATTGAGTTAATGTCCTTTATTCCTGATCCCTCCAGTGCTTTTATCATAAAGGAGTGTTGGATTTTGTCAAAGGCTTTTTCAGCATCTAAGGAGATGATCATGTGGTTTTGTTCCTTTAGTACGTTTATATGATAGATAATGTTTACATTTTTTTGTATGTTAAACCAACTCTGCATTTCTGGGATGAAGTCTACTTGGTCGTGGTGGATGATATTTTTTAATATATTGTTGTATACGGTTTGCCAAAATTTTGTTGAGAATTTTAGCATCAATATTCATGAGGGAAATTGGTCTATAATTCTCTTTCTTTGTTGTGTCTTTGAGTGGCTTGGGTATTAGGGTAATTGTGGCCTCAAAAAAGGAATTTGGCAATATTCCTTCAGTTTCTACTATGTGAAATAGTTTGTGGAGTAATGGTAGTAATTCTTCTTTGAATGTCTGGTAGAATTCTGCACTGAAGCCATCTGGACCTCGGCTTTTATTTTTCGGGAGGCTTTTAATGACAGCTTCAATTTCCTTAAGTGTTATAGGCCTGTTTAGATAATTAATCTGTTCTTCATTTAAATCTGGTAAATGGTACTTGTGCAGAATGCTGCCAATTTCTTCTAAGTTTTCCTTTTTTGTGGAATATGGATTTTTGAAGTATGATCTGATAATTCTCTGGGTTTCCTGGGGGTCTGTTGTTATGTCCCCCTTTTCATTTCTGATTTTGTTGATTTGGACACTCTCTCTATGCTTTTTGATTAGTTTGGCTAAGGGCTTATTTATCTTGTTGACTTTCTCAAAGAAACAACTCTTTGATTGATTGATTTTTGGAATCATTCTTTTTGTTTCAATTGTATTGATTTCAGCTCTAAGTTTGATTATTTCCTGCCATCTACTCCTTCTAGGTGAGTTTGCTTCTAATTGTTCTAAGGCTTTCAGCTGAGCTGTTAGTTCTCTAGTGTGGGATTTCTCTAGGTTTTTCATATAGACATCTAGTGCTATGAATTTTCCTCTTAAGACTGCTTTCATTGTGTCCCACAACTGGGTATGTTGGGAATTCATTTTTATTAAATTCTAGGAAGACTTTGATTTTTTCTTAATTTCTTCCTTGACCCAGAGGTGGTTAAACTGAGTGATGTTTAGTTTCCATGAGTTGGTATGCTTTCTGTGATTTTTGATGTTGTTGAACTCTAGCTTTAGGCCCTGGTGGCCCTATGTTATAAGGGATTATTTTCATTTTTTTTGTATCTGTTGACATTTGCTTTATGACCAATTATGTGGTCAATTTTAGAGAAAGTTCCATGAGGAGCTGAGAAATATGTATATTCCTTTGCATTTGGGTGGAAGCTTCTGTAGATATCTATTAAATCCATTTGAATTTTAACCTCTGTTAGACTCTTTATTTCTCTGTTGAGTCTTTGTCTGGTTGACCTATCCAGGGGTGAAAGTGGAGTATTGAAGTCTCTCACTATTAGGATGTGAGAATTGATGTGGGATTTGAGCTTTAGCAGTGTTTCTTTTACATAGGTATGTGCCCTCATATTAGGGGCATAAATATTCAGGATTGAAAACTCCTCTTGACCAGTTTTTCCTGTGATGAATAAGTAATGATCAACTTGGTCCCTTTTAATTCCTTTTAGCTGAAAGTCTACTTTGGTAGATATTAGCATGGCAACCCCAGTTTGTTTCTTAGGACCATTTGACTGGAAAATCTTTTCCCAACCCTTTATTCTGAGCCTGTGTCTGTCTTTGTGGTTGAGGTGTGTTTCTTTTAGGCAACAGAAGGATGGCTTCTGTTGTTGTATCCATCTTGTTAGTGTGTGTCTTTTTATAGGTGAGTTGAGTCCATTGATATTAAGGGATATTAGTGGCCACTGACATTTCTTGCTATTTTTGGTGGTAATTTGTTTGTATTTCCTTTCTCTGGGGTATTTTTCTGGGATTATTGATTGTTTGTGGTTTCATGGGTGTATCTGGGGTCCTTAGGTTGGAGTTTTCCTCTAATGCTTTCTGTAGTGCTAGATTGGTAGATAGGTATTGTTTCAATCTGACTTTGTCATGAAATATCTTGTTTACTCCATCTATGGTGATTGATAATTTTGCAGGGCATAGTATTCTAGTTTGGCAGCCATGCTCTTTTAGTGTCTCTAAAACTTCTGACCAAGCCCTTCTAGCTTTCATTGTTTCCATTGAATAGTCAGGTATTATTCTGATGGGTCTGCATTTATAAGTTAGTTGGCCGTTTTCTTTTCCAGCTCTTAAAAATTTTTCTTTGTTCTGTATGTTTTGTGGCTTGATTATGATGTGGCACGCTGACTTTTTTGGGGGGTCATATATAATTGGTCTTCTGTAAGCTTCTTGTATCTTTATAGGCATTTCCTTCTTCAAGTTAGGAAAGTTTTCTTCTATGATTTTATTGAGTACATTATCTGCGCCTTTGAGCTGGTATTTTTCTCCTTCTTCTATTCCTATTATTCTCCAGTTAGGTGTCCCAGATTTCCTGAACATTTTGTGTTATGGCTTTTTTGGTTTTAGTATTTTCTTTGACAGATGTATCTATTTCAGCTACTGAGTCTTCCACTTCAGAGATTCTCTCTTCCATCTCTTCGATTCTGTTGGTTATGCTTGTATCTGTAGTTCCACCTTTTTTCCTCAGGTTTTCTATTTTCACCTTTGCCTCATTTTGTGCTTTTTTTAAATTGCTTCTATTTCAGTTTTTAGGTCCTGGCATGTTTCTTTCATTTTTTGGTTTACCTTTTCTTGGTTTTCTTTCAAAGATTTGTTCATCTCTTCCAATTTTTTGTTTGTGTTTTCTTCTAGTTCTTTAAGGGAATTTTTCATATCTTCTTTGAGGACTTCAATGATCTTCATTAAGGTATTTTGTGTGTTTCTTCCTTCTACTTCTGCTTCATTGCTCTGTTTAGGCCTTGTAGTTGTAGAACCACCACTTTTTAATGGAATTATCTTGTTGTTCTTTATAGTATTATATATATTTTTGCCCTGGCATCTGCCCATGGCTTCAGTGGTTCACAATTAGGTGGCTCCTGGTCTGTTGTGGCAAGAGGGCTTTTGTGTCTCATGTTGCCTGTGAGCAAGGGGTCTGCTCCATCTCTGACTGTGCTCTAGGTCGGGGTCTGAATTTCAAGTCTTCATTCCTTCTCTGCTGATGCATTTGTGGGCGGGGTCACCGTGAGATGCTCCCTCTTTTAGGTGCAGCTGGAGGAGCCCCTCATAGCCAAACTCTATTCCTGTCTGCTAAGGAGTCTGTGAAGACATGCATTACAGACAGAACCTGGTCGACACATGGCCTTTTCAAACACTGTCTCCCAAGGTTGAAAACTCTGCCCATTTAACACAAGTTTAAACCTTGCCCTAAAAAAATAAACATGATACCTTATAGTTTGTGGCCATTTTAAGTTGGAGAAAGTACATTTCCATCTGTCATATCATTTTATTCTCAAAATTAGTCCTATAAAGGTAGAAAAGGCATCTAGGCAGTCAACAGATTTGCTAGTATGCCTACTTGTTACTTAGTTCTCTGAAGGCCTTTAGGAATGTCCATCTTTTTGACATTGCTACAAGATGCTGTCATCTGTCTATGGATTTCTTCCTGGAGAACAGCACAATGAGGTTAAATAATCAAATAACATGTAAGTTTATAATGTGTTTGGCCTGATTCATAGCTATTGTTGACCACAGGTTGGATGGACATGCTGCCAGGTAGTCCAAAAAATTTAAGAATTTTACTAGGAAGACATGGATGGAAATAGTCAACAGAGGCAGTATATAAGTGTCTCCAGAGACTGAAAAATAGCGCAGGAAAGGAAGACATAGGGCACATTTCACAGTGCTGGTACAAAAATGCCACTTGTAATCTCACAATAGTCCTCTCTACACATCAAGCAGTGGCTTGGCTGCAGGAGCGTTCAAGTGTGCTCAAAGGATGCTTTTAACACCATACTCACAACTTAGGTTGGCGACATAGTAGAGACCTTAAACAGTATAAAAAAATTGAGACTTAGGGATGGAAAAATAACTTGACTAAATATTTCACAGAGAATGATGGCGGCAGGCGTGGTGGCCAGAAACAGATCATCTATGATCTTTATTAAGCAATGCTAGCTTTGGAATCAATGTGCTTTCTTTGCTTTTGCTCAGTGGTCAGGAGGTTCCTTTAGTTAGTTTCCTCTTCAAGACGAATGAAAAATGGTAGGATGAAGTGTGTATCTGTCAATGAAGAAGAGCTATGTGCTCCACTACCATTTAAGGACACCAGGGCTTGGCCAGACACAGAGCTTACAGCTGGGACAGATTCCTGCCTTCCGAGATGGAAACTGGTTCTTTCCCAAATTCAGGCGTCGTGCAGGGCCCATTGCCGCCTCTCTGTCGGCCTCTGAGGGCTCCTGCATCCCGAGCCCAGCACCTGCCATGCCTGAACCACAAAGCCTGCAGTCTTGTGTGTGCACATCCCAGCCTAGGCGTCCCGCACTCTACTGCCTCGTCGTCACGGCAACCAGGGAGGTGCTAACCCCCAACCCCGCCCGGCCCCGCCCCTCGCGGAGCCCGGCTCAACATGGAGACCGCCAACCCGGAAGTGGTGCCGCTGCGGCGCGCCGAGAACTAGGAGCCGCGTCCTTAGCCAGGCCTCACCCCGTACTGCTGCCCGGGCCCCGCGTCCTGCCAGCGCCGATCCAGGACGGCGATTTCCGCTCCCTTCGCCCAGGCCTACGCCACTCTCGGGGGAGGAGCCGAGGCAAGGCTGCCTGGGCCGAGGGAGCCAGGCCCCGCTGGCCACTGACGGTTCGTATCAGCCGGGTCGAAGGAGGAGCGGGGCCGCACGGGGCGGAGGCCTGGCCTCAGGGACGCCAGCCCTGGGACGGGGGCGACACGAGGCGTCCGGCTGCGCGGAGGCCTGGACTGCGCGGCCAGGTGATGTGGACCCCTGTACTTCTGCGGAAGAAAGGGACCCCCGCAGCGGCCCTTAGGAACCTTGGGGCAGCCCCTACTCCCCAGCTCGCTAAAGTGCCCTTAAGGATGCAGTGATTAGGGAGTAGGGCTCTCCCTGCGGGAGGGGCACTGCCTGCGCTACTGAACTCTGTACAGAGAGAGAAACGAACAACAGCAAAACAACAACCAAAAAAACCCATAACAAAACAAAATCCCAGAATGATGTTGTCCGAGCAAGCCCAAAAGTGGTTTCCAACCCACGTGCAGGTCACAGTTCTCCAAGCTAAGGATCTGAAGCCAAAAGGCAAAAGTGGCACCAATGACACATACACCATAATTCAGTTGGGCAAAGAAAAGTACTCCACATCTGTAGCAGAGAAAACACTGGAGCCTGTGTGGAAGGAGGAGGCCTCCTTTGAGCTGCCTGGGTTGCTCATGCAGGGCAATCCAGAGAAATACATTCTTTTTCTTATAGTGATGCACAGGTCCCTAGTGGGACTGGATAAGTTTTTAGGGCAGGTGGCAATCAATCTCAATGACATCTTTGAGGACAAACAAAGAAGGAAAACAGAGTAAGTTATATAATTTATTTTGAATGTTGGGCGCTTAAATATATATATGGATTTAATGTTCTTGAACATAGTACATTTGAGGTATTTGGAATTGAAATAGGATCCAATTTTCAGCACCTCTGTTTGCATGACTTTGAAGAAAAATAGCCTTTGCTATGAAATTTTTTTTTAAAAGTAGAGTTATTAGTGATCCGTTATTTTTCTCATTTCTTTGTGAGGTAAACAGCTCTTAAATGATGGAATATATTGCCGTGGATTTTAAGAAAGTAAATACTTTTTATAAGAGTACGAACTAGAAAATTAAATCTATGCATGTATTGGTCTATGTTTGCTGAGTACTGTTAAAAGATAAATTACTAATAAGAGCTGTCAAAAGATAAATTATTGATTTTAGAACTCTGTATTTCAGCATTGTAAACAGTTGGCCTTTAATTTTGCTCTACCAGT
This sequence comes from Sigmodon hispidus, assembly GCA_004025045.1. NCBI lineage: Eukaryota > Metazoa > Chordata > Mammalia > Rodentia > Cricetidae > Sigmodon > Sigmodon hispidus. Next base: position 68,145 of record PVIH01003606.1, read on the forward strand.
TTTCAGGGTCAGTTCTTCTTGATAGAGTAAAAAGTTGTTAAAAGAAAAAAAAGTTTTGGAAGTCTGCACAAACATCTTCAGTGCTGAACCCACTGACATTTTCCCTTTGAATTTGCAGAATAGTGGAGCTATTGTTTACTGAAGAATCAGTTCAGCAAAGCTGGTGTGTTTAGGCCGAATTAACTGCTGTAAGACTGGAGACAGTGATTAAAGTCTTGTTGTGCAGTGATGTAATGACTTCTTCAATGAAAACATAACTTTTGAAATAGAACTTTCAAGCCTGAGTTAGATATACATAATTTAAGAAACCAAAATACAAATCCACACTAGGATGCTGTGTCCTAAGTGGAAACAAGTAGCGTGTTTGGGAAGGTGGGTCTAATGCTCGGTCTTTTAATAAGTTAAAAGACACTGTTTTCTGATTTGAAGGCTCACTGAGATAGCTGGAGTTTTTATGAGAGGAGGGTGGACAGAACTCATCAGAGGGCTTCACTTTTCCCATTTTTTTTCCAGTCCTGATGCAAGTTTATCTGCCCTTTACAACACTTTTTTACAATGATAATTTTAAGTTCATGTTAATTTCTTACATTTTGAAATTAA